>JAGFNQ010008181.1:0-12131 GCA_024364735.1 Boesenbergia rotunda
TGCCATAGAAAAATCATTTGAACCCTTGATTGGACTTAACCCCAAGTCCTAGGCCTAAAGCAAGGGTTGGCTGAAACCCTAGAAGGGTAACAAGCCCATGGAAAAGTTCATTTAACACCATTCTTACCCATAAGGTATCATAAGAAACATATTAATCATACTTGGAAAGGTTGGAGTTTTCCCCTAGCCCCTTGACCTTGATGTGGCCGAAACCCTAGAGGGTTGTTAGGGTGCCATAAAACTTCAAAAATCATACTTTTATACTTCACCTATCATGGGTAACCATTTGCAAATATAAAGAAAGTCTTTAACATGATTTCTAGCCCCAAACAAGGCTTGGCCGAAACTTCCATAAGCCCTAACCATGGATTTTTCCAACATATCATGCCAACAAAATTTAGATCATGATAAATATCTTGAAAGCTATCATACCACAGGTGAGGGGGTCTTACCTTCCTTGATCTTGCCTATAAACCTCAAAATAGAAGGAAGGAGGAGACCTTCTTGACCTTAGAATACTCCTTGACCTTGTAACCTTGTAGGGAACTTTGGATCTTCAAGAGGGGGGTCTTCTTGTGAAGCTTTTCCAAGGGAAAAGCCCCTTGGTGGGTCTCGGTAAGAAGGAGGAGGAAGAAGGGAGGGGAAGAGCCTTGGTGGAAGAAAGAAAAGAGAAAACAACATCTTAAGTGCCAAAGTCCCTCTTTACTTCTCCATCTCTCTCTTTTATACTAAATGGATAGGGGCAAGTCAAGTGGCATTTTACCTCTTCCCTTGGTGATTTTCGGAAAGAAGGAGGAAGAGAAAGATGGATTTCGGTGGGGTGCAGGATGGAGGAAGAAGAGATCTATTTATAATGTCATTTTGTCTCTTCCCAAGTGTCTTTTCATCTTCTTCACATGGTGACTCTTCACTTCCTTAAGCCTTAACTAAAATCCACTTCATTCCCTCATAACACTCCCTTGCTAGGTGAATTGGTTAGTGCATGCTTAGTAGTACCATAGGTCCAAGGTTCAATCCTTGGTGCATGCACTTTATTTTTTTCTATTTTATTCTATCTTATTTTTATTTTATTTTCGAAAATTCCCTAAGACTCACCCATAATCATGCTAATATTCCTAATTAAATTCCATTTATATTTATATTAAATTCTACCTAATTAAAACCCATTTTTGGAGCCCCTATAAGGCCCCTTAGTACTTAGCTTCTCAATTTAAATGGGAAAATCATAGATAATTGCACTAAGGTTTATACTAGTATCTCTACGTTCCTCGAGAATCTATTTAGACATTATCAATATTTTAAAGAAAATATTGAAAAGATTTTGCGGGTCGTTACAGTACTCCCTCACTTGCAGGGAGTAAATACTGTTTAGTTATAGTAGATGATTTTTCTAGGTTCACATGGGTTTTCTTTATGAAACATAAGGACGATACCCTAAAAACCTTTATAGGGTTTAGTAAAAGAGTAGAGAATGAAAAACACCTCAAAATTAATCGAATTAAGAGTGACCACGGTGGGGAGTTCCAAAATTCAAGTTTCTCACAATTTTGTGTAGAAAATGGATACAAGCATGAATTTTCATGCCCAAGGACTCCTCAACAAAATGGGGTAGTTGAGAGGAGAAACCGAGTCATACAAGAAGATGCTAGGACTATGCTTAATACATATTCCCTTCCTAGCTACTTTTGGGCCGAAGCGGTTAACACCGCTTGTTACATTCAAAACTGGGTTTTGGTACATAGGTTCCTAGGAAAAACACCCTTTGAATTATGGAATGGGAGAGTACCATAAGTCCACTACTTTAGGGTCTTTGGATGTAAAGTCTATATTTTAAATATCAAAGATGACCTAAGGAAGTTTGAGTTAAAAGTCGATGAGGAAATTCTAGTTGGGTATTCATTAACTAGTAGGGGTTATAGAGTTTACAACAAAATGACAAAAGTCACCACGGTGGGGAGTTCCAAAATATATTTCATTTTTTTATGAAACATAAGGACGATACCCTAGAAATCTTTATATGATTTAGTAAAAGAGTAGAGAATGAAAAACACCTCAAAATTAACCGAATTAAGAGTGACCATGGTGGGGAGTTCCAAAATTCAAGTTTCACACAATTTTGTGTAGAAAATAGGTACAAGCATGAATTTTCATGCCCAAGGACTCCTCAACAAAATGGGGTAGTTGAAAGGAGAAACCGAGTCATACAAGAAGCTGCTAGGACTTTGCTTAATACATATTCCCTTCCTAGCTACTTTTGGGCCGAAGCAGTTAACACCGCTTGTTACATTTAAAACTAGGTTTTGGTACATAGGTTCCTAGGAAAAACACCCTTTGAATTATGAAATAGGAGAGTACCACATGCCCACTACATTAGGGTCTTTGGATGTAAAGTCTATATTTTAAATACCAAAGATGACCTAAGGAACTTTGAGTCAAAAGTCGATGAGGGAATTCTAGTTGGGTATTCATTAACTAGTAGGGGTTATAGAGTTTACAACAAAAGGACAAAAGTGATTGAGGAGTCCTCAAATGTTAACTTTGATGAATCAACTAATACCTACCCGAGAAAAGCCTCAATTGATAAGGATATGGAAGAAGTTCAACCCCTTGCCCAAAGAATCCAAGACCTACATTTGGAGGGCAATGATCTAGGGGGAGTAAGAAGTACCCTTGAGGACGAGGAAGAAGTAGTCAATGAACCCACAATCTCTAGGCCCTTGAGACATCACCAAGATCACCCTATTGACCAAATAGTGGGTGATGTCACTCAAAGAGTAAGGACTAGGTCCTATTTAGAGACCAAACTAGTTAAATAGCCTTAATCTCTCAATTAGAACCAAAGTCTACTGATGAAGCATTAGGAGATGTAGATTGGGTCTTAGCCATGCAAGAAGAGCTAAATCAATTTGAGAGAAGTGAGGTTTGGGAATTGGTTCCTAGGACTAATGGTTGCACCATTGTAACCACAAGATGGTCTTTAGGAGCAAACTAGATGACCAAGGCAATATCACTAGGAACAAGGCTAGATTGGTAGCTAGGGGGTTTAACCATGTTGAAGGATTAGACTATGATGAGACTTATGCCCCAGTAGCTAGATTAGAATCCATTAGAATTCTACTAGCCTATGCCGCTCACATGGGTTTCACACTTTACCAAATGGATGTGAAGTCGACATTCCTTAATGGGATCATTAAGGAAGAGGTTTATATAGAACAACCCCCCGAGTTTGAGGACCCTAATTATCCAAGACATGTTTACAAATTGAGAAAAACCTTATACAGAATGAAACAAGCTTCCCGGGCTTGGTATGAAAGACTTTCTTCATTTCTAGTGTCTAAGGGGTTTAGGAGAGGAACAATTGACCCTACTTTATTCCTAAAATCTAAGGATAAGGACATATTTGTTTCCCAAGTGTATGTAGATGATATTATTTTTGAGTCAACAAATAATGACTTTCTACAAGAATTCATCAAATGTATGGAAGATGAATTTGAAATGAGTCTTGTAGGAGATCTAACCTTCTTTTTAGGACTTCAAGTCAAGCAAACTAATGAAGGAACACATGTTTTTCAAACTAAATATGCTAAGGAAATGTTAAAGAAATTTGGCATAGAAAATGCTAAGGTAGCATCTACCCCCATATGAACCAATGTGAAAATGGATAGTGACCTTGAAGGGAAAATGGTAGACTCTAAGCAATATAGGAGCATGATTGGTTGCCTACTATACCTAACCGCTAGTAGACTGGATATACGTTTTGCGGTAGGTATGTGTGCAAGGTACCAATCTTGTGTCAAAGAGTCCCATTTGATTCTAGTTAAGAGGATCCTAAGGTATGTTAAAGGTACCCTCAATGTCGGACTTTGGTATTCTAGAACCCCTAGTGTTGATCTTATTGGATACACCAACTCGGATAATGCGGGTTGTAAACTAGATAGGAAGAGTACTAGCGGAGGGTGTCAATTCCTTGGGTCTTTCATATTTAGTTGGAGTAGTAGGAAACAACCATGCATTGCCCTATCAACAACGGAGGCGAAATATGTGGCAATGGGTGGGTGTGTTTCCCAACTCCTTTGGATCATGCACACTTTAGAAGATTATGAGTTACATTATACCAAGGTCAAAGCCTTATGTGATAATGTAAGTACAATCAATTTGACCAAAAATCTGGTTCACCATTCTAGGACAAAATACATTAAAGTAAAACATCACTTTATTAGAGACCATGTGGCAAGGGGAGACATAGAACTACAATATGTTGAATCAAAGTCGAACCTAGCCAACATTTTTACCAAGCCTCTTCCCGAATCGGAGTTTACATCCTTAAGAAGAGGTCTTGGAATGTGTTTTGTAGAAATATAGGATGAACTTTGGGATATTGCATTTGAAAAAGTGTGCTTGATCCATTAGGGTGATACATTTGGTTCACTTGTGCTTGTGGCATATTGTTGACTCATTAAAAGTATCAAAATATGAAAACTAGACCAACTATGGGGATGGCAAGTGTTTAATCAATGGGCATTTTACACAAAGATCATAGTTGGATATCTTAAACCTTTGAAAACCATTTTATGTTTTATATGCTTTGCCATACTTTTAAAAGATATTTTATTGCAAAACTAGATTGTCATTTTGATACAAAACTTAGTTGTTTTCAAAGATTTTGACTTTTTATCAAAAGTCAAGCATGCTTGAAATTTTATATGGACTGATATTTTTCCTTGATAGAGTATATCATTTCAAACATGTTTGCAAGTTTTTACAATTTTTGTATTTTTCCTGAATTTTTAGGACATTTCTGAATTTTGGCACAGAACTTGAAAAATATCACTGATAGAGTATCAGTTGACTGCCCCATGGGTAGTCGACTGGCATGCCTGTTTTTAGATTCTGTAAACTTTTTCAGAAATCTATCTTTCTCCCATTTAATTGTTAGTGATATGAGAGAAGTGTCCTAAGGTAATCACCTTATGATTGTAAACATTTATTTTAATAAATGATAATTCACTATTTGAGTATACATGTTTTGTATTTGATTGGGATCTTAAACTCATCTACTGAATGTCCGCAATACAACTCACAGCATAAGAGAATTTGTGATGGGATCACAACTAGTGATTATCTCTCAATGTGCAAATGTGAAGTATTGAAAATATCCCTAGTCGATGAATTGATAAATACGGACACTATCAATTCTGTTGAGACTAGCATGGGTTATTCTCTAATCAACTGATTCTCACTGGCTGGTGACATTGGGATGTCAGGAGATAAACATGGATGCTAGTTAAGGGAACTAGTTCATTGGAGTGACTAGCTGTAAACTTCATATGGTTATCTGTATAGATATGTCAATGAAGTTTTACTGAGGCTTAAGTGCGATGTTCCTTTGACTTGCGGTGTTCAAGTCATCTTGGTCATGGAGACTTATACTTTAACATCTTAAGCAAGCATCTCCAAGGAGGTGTGGACCCAGGATGATTGGGTATAAGCCGAAGTGCCCGAAGATGTTTGAACAGCCTACAAAGGATTCACCACTCCTTGCGAGGAGATGTATACCAGGCCTATCGTCGGATTGTTACTCAAACCTCTGGCCAGAGTATACATGTTTGGAGTGGAGTCTCTAAATACATGAGAGTAATAGAAATCCAAAGGACGAGAAAGACATTACTTGGGCTAGGTGTGACGTAGTCAGCCTAGTGGGGACTGACACAATAGACGTGTCCTAAACCAAGTGGGTATAAGATGTTGAAGGGAATGGGGCACGATGTTGGGACCGGGTGCATGTCGACAAGGATACGAGTTCGTAAAATTTAAAATTTTTACGTGCAGCGGAAGAGTTTGCATAAAATAATTTCCTAAATTATTTTAACTTCGTATCTAGCATGCAACCTTATAGTGTATCGACATAATCATGAAATAAAAGTTTGTGGAAAAGTAAACTAATTTACTTTTATACCTCGCGTAACTTGAAGAAAGGGACGAGATCCAACCGTAGCGTCCCTTGGAAGCTTCGCCTCTATTCGCGTCCACGCCGAGTTCTCTTCGGGATGACTTCACAAAGTCACGAGTTTTGTGCCGACGAGAACTACTAGATTCTCTAAGGCACAACTGAAGATCAAGAGAAAAAAGGAAACTAACCAACGAAGTAACGGAATCGAATTCCGAGAAGAGAGGAGTCGCTATCCGCTTCTTCTTCTTCGTGTTCGGGTTCTCCTTCTTCTTGTAGCTCACGCCAACTTCACCCTTGGAGGAGGGCTTGGTGCGCCGGCCCTAATTCACAAAGTGAAGGGCGCCGGCCCTAGGTGGGGAGAAGGGAAGGAGAAGAATAAAAGAGAGAGAGAGAGAGAGCTCTAATTAATCTCTTGATTAATTGATTGATGTTTGATAAAGGGCTAGCCTTTGGGTCCTTTATATAGTAGCAACTCTTTGCTAAGTCTCCTCTAAACGGAATTAGTTATAAGAAATTTATCCTATAAATTTTCTTAACTAATTATTCCGTTTAAACCAAGTTTTATTATAAACTAATTTATAATAAAACTAATTCTTCTTCTCTTTAAATTATGGAATAAATTTTATAAGAAATTTATAAACTTTCTTATTATGGAAAAATCAATTCATAATTGATTTTATAAAATTAAAATAAACCAATTCATGGATTATTTTAATCTTCCATAAAAGAATAAATTTCTATAAATTTTATTTATATAAATTTCTTTATACAAATTTATTTATCCATAATTTATAAAACAAATCATACTAGATTTATTTTATTAATTAAACCAAAATAAACTTGGTTTATTCTCCTTCATTGGCCGGCCACCCAAAGAGGGTTAACACCCTCTTTGGCCGGCCCAAACCGACCCGAACCGTCGCGAATTAAACTCATTTAATTCGCCCAAAAAGCCTTCAAAAGACTTAGCCATTTTTAGCTTCCATTGCGCCTCTGACTAACTCAGATTCGACTTGTTTCTCTTGATCGGAAAATCCAATTTTCAACTCGTTTTAAATCCCTCGGATTACTCGTATTGCGTGTGACTAAATAGGCTTTCGATTTATGTTGGCCGTCTATAATTAACCCATTAATTATAGAACGATCATGAGTGGCACCTAGTAGTACATCATGATCCCCAATTAATCGAAAGATCAACGGTTTGACCCCAGAAGAAATTATTCTGAAACCCTTCAGCAGCTCTAATGAATCGTGCCTCATTCCCTTCACCACCTTATACCCACTTGGTTCAGGACACGGTCTATGGTGTCAGTCCCCACTAGGCTGACTACGTCACACCTAGCCCAAGTAGTGTCTTCCTCGTCCTTTGGATTTCTAATTACTCTCATGTATTTAAGAGACTCGCACTCTTAACATGATATGCTCTGGCCAGAGGCTTTGAGTAACAATCCGACGATAGGCCTGGGTATACATCTCCTCGCAAGGAGTGGTGAATCCTTTGTAGGCTGTTCAAACATCTTCGGGCACTTCGGCTTATACCCAACCATCCGGGTCCACACCTCCTTGGAGATGCTTGCTTAAGATGTTAAAGTATAAGTCTCCATGACCAAGATGACTTGAACACCGCAAGTCAAAGGAACATCGCACTTAAGCCGCAGTAAGATCTTCATTGACATATCTACATGTAGATTCCCATATGAAGTCTTACAGCCAGTCACTCCAATGAACTAGTTCCCTTAACTAGCATCCATGTTTATCTCCGGACATCCCAATGTCACCAGCTAGTGAGAATCAGCTGATTAGAGAATAACCCATGCTAGTCTCAACAGAATTGATAGTGTCCATTTTTATCAATTCATCGACTAGGGATAATTTCAATACTTCACAATTGCACATTAGAGATAATCACTAGTTGTGATCCCATCACAAATTCTCTTATGCTGTGAGTTGTATTGCGGACATTCAGTAGATGAGTTTAAGATCCCAATCAAATACACAAAACATGTATACTCAAATAGTGAATTATCATTTATTAAAATAAATGTTTACATCATAAGGCGATTGCCTTAGGACACTTCTCTCATATTACTAACAAACTCCCACTTGGCCTAATGCCAATCGCTACGGTATCCAATACCATAGGCTCTAACATGACCCTCAAACTTGTTTTGAGGCAAGGCCTTAGTTAAAGGATCCGCTATATTCCTTTCAGTGGGAACTCTCTCAATTTGTATGTCATTCCTACTTATAATCTCTCTGATCAGATGATAGCGTCGAAGCACGTGTTTGGATCGCTGATGAGACCTTGGTTCCTTTGCTTGTGCAATAGCTCCATTGTTGTCGCAGTATACCGGCACTGCTTCATCAATGGTTGGAACCACGCCAAGTTCGGAGACAAACTTCTTGATCCAGACTGCTTCCTTTGCTGCTTCCGAAGCTGCGATATATTCCGCTTCCGTGGTAGAATCCGCTACAGTGTCTTGTTTGGAACTCTTCCAACTTACTGCGCCTCCATTCAAAGTAAATACGTATCCAGACTGCGATTTGGAGTCATCCTTATCTGTCTGGAAACTGGCATCTGTATACCCACGTATTATCAAATCTCCTTCTCCATATATTAGAAATACATCCTTAGTTCTTCTTAAGTACTTAAGGATTGTCTTAACAGCCGCCCAATGATCCATTCCTGGATCAGATTGGTATCTGCTCGTGACGCTCAGAGCATACGATACATCGGGCCTAGTACATAACATAGCATACATGATAGATCCTATTGCGGATGCATAGGGAATCTTATTCATGCTAATCCTCTCGTCTTCTGTGCGCGGACACATAGACTTCGAAAGGTTGATCCCATGCCTGATGGGAAGGTAACCTTTCTTGGATTCCGACATGCTAAACCTTTTTAGCACTCGGTCTATATATGTAGACTGCGAAAGACCAAGCAACCGTTTTGATCTATCTCTATAGATTCTAATCCCAAGGATATAGGTTGCTTCTCCCAGGTCTTTCATGGAGAAAGTTTTGGACAACCAAATCTTAACTGTCTGTAAAACTGATATATCGTTTCCTATAAGTAAGATGTCATCGACATATAATACTAGGAATACGACTGCACTCCCACTAACCTTCTTGTACACACAAGGTTCGTCAGGATTTTGTGAGAAATCAAACTCTTTGATTGTCTCATCAAAACGGATGTTCCAGCTCCTAGATGCTTGCTTTAGTCCATATATGGATCGTCGAAGCTTGCATACCTTGGTTTTATCAACCGATGTGAAACCTTCAGGTTGTATCATGTATACATCCTCAAGTAGGTTTCCATTAAGGAAAGCTGTTTTCACATCCATTTGCCATATCTCATAATCATAATGAGCTGCTATGGCTAGGAGCATCCGAATGGATTTAAGCATAGCTACTGGCGAATAGGTTTCGTCATAATCAACTCCTTGTTTTTGACGATATCCTTTTGCCACTAATCTAGCCTTAAAGGTAACAACATTACCTTCCATGTCGGTTTTCTTCTTGAAAACCCACTTGCACCCTATGGGTTTAATCCCTTCAGGTGGGTTAACCAAGTCCCATACTTGATTTTCATACATGGAATCCATTTCCGACTTCATGGCCTCAAGCCATTTGTCCCTTTCTGAATTTTTCAGAACATCTTCATAACTGATAGGTTCGTCATCGCCAATGAGCAACACGTCGTTCGATTCACTTACGAGAAATCCGTATCTCTCTGGAATGTTGCGTGTCCTATCAGACCTACGAAGAGGAGGTGTAGTTTTAGGTTCAACTGATAGCTCATCACTATGAATTATCGGTTGTGGGCCTAGACTAGGTGTCTCTGTGATGTCTATTGGAGTTTCTTGAACTTCATCAAGTTCAATCCCACTCCCACTGTTTTCTTGCAAAAGAAACTCTTTCTCTAGAAATACAGCATGCCTTGAAACAAACACCTTTTGTTCCAAGGGATGATAGAATTGGTAACCCTTCGTTTCCTTAGGGTATCCAATAAATAGACATTTATCAGACTTAGCATCCAATTTGTCTGATACAACCCGCTTCACATAAGCAGGACAACCCCATATCTTAAGGTGAGTTAAGTGAGGTTTCTTACTATTCCAAATCTCATATGGAGTAGTAGAGACTACCTTGGTCGGGACTCTGTTTAGCAAGTAAACAGCTGTCTTAAGTGCATAGCCCCAAAAGGATTTTGGAAGAGTTGCATGATTCATCATAGACCTAACCATGTCCATCAAGGTTCGGTTGCGCCTCTCAGATACACCATTATGCTGTGGTGTATACGGCGGAGTCCATTGGGACAATATCCCATTGTCCCTTAGATAATCTTGAAACTCTTGACTTAAGTATTCACCACCTCGATCGGATCGAAGTATCTTAATACTTTTGCCAAGCTGTTTCTCTACTTCATTTCTGAACTCTTTGAATTTCTCAAAGGCTTCAGATTTGTGTTTCATCAAGAACACATACCCGAATCGTGAGTGATCATCGATGAAGGTGATGAAGTAGCTATAGCCTCCTTGTGAAAGAGTTGACATTGGTCCACATACATCGGTATGTATTAGACCAAGCAATTCTCCCACTGGATTACCTTTTCCGGGAAAGGGTAATTTGGTCATCTTGCCTTTTAAGCATGATTCGCATGTATCAAATGAACCGGGTTCAAATGATTCCAAAATTCCACATCGGTGTAATTCGGTCATGCGTTTCTTACTTATATGGCCAAGACGACAGTGCCACGTGTAGGAGTCTATTTGATTATCTATTCGAGCACGTTTGTTGCTTACTTCGATATTGAAAACGTCACTGGATAAATCTAACGTGTAGATGCCATTGCACAAAGTTCCATTCCCATAAAGAACGCCATTTAAAGTTATGTAACAACAATTGTTACTGAAAGTTAAATGATAACCTTTTTCATTCAAACATGAAATAGATACAATGTTCTTTATTAACGAAGGAACGAAATAACAATTATCCAATTCTAAGACACGTCCAGTTGGGAGCTTTAGCAAATATGTTCCGATGGCAATAGCAGCAATCCTTGCTCCATTTCCAACCCGCAAATTCGCTTCTCCCTTGACGAGCCTTCTTCTATTCCTTAGCCCCTGTATGTCATTACATATATGTGAGCTACACCCAGTATCAAGTACCCAGGTATCTGAGGAAATAGAGTGACATTCAATAACGAAGATACCTGAAGAGGATGGGGCATCGGATGCCTTCTTCTTCACGGACTCAAGATAAATCTTGCAGTTTCTTCGCCAGTGACCTTCCTTGCCACAGTGATGGCAAGTTCCTTTTGGTTTCTTTTCAGTTTTCTTGGCCTTTTTCTTCTTCCCTTTGTTCTGTTCTTTGGCCTTCCTCTTAGAACCTTTCTTCGAGGAACCAACTAACAGTACCGCTTTTTGATCTGGCTTTACAGAAGGCTCCACAGTCTTCAGCATGTTGATCAACTCAGGAATTGAAGTCTCCAGTTTGTTCATCCGATAGTTCATCACAAATTGTGAACAACTCTTGGACAAACAACTCAGAATTAAGTCAATACTTAGTTCATGATCCATTGCAAAACCGAGTGCGCTCAGTCGCTCAATGTACCCCAACATCTTTAACACAAACTGCGAGGCAGAAGTGCCTTCCTGCATCTTAGTGGTGAAGAGGAGTCTGGAGACCTCGAACCTTTCGGATCTCGCCTGCTCTTCAAACAACTCATGAAGATGGAAGATGATGGTATTAGCATCCATATGCTCATGTTGCTTTTGCAACTCAGGTACCATAGAGGCTAGCATGATGCAACTCGCAAGTTCAGAATCGGTCACATGTTTCTGATAGGCCAACAATTGGTCTGGAGTTGCATTTTCTGGAGGATGGGTGGGAAGTTGTTCTTCAAGGACATAAGCAAGCTTCTCTGCCTTGAGGACTATCCTCAGGTTTCGAAGCCAGTCCATGTAGTTTGGCCCAGTCAGTTTATTTGTGTCCAAAATGGAACGCAAGTTCAGAGAAGACATGATCGAGTGATTATCCTAGAAATACAAATTGAGATTATGTGAGAAGATTTATTAAAGAATGTATCAACATACATAATAAAATCCTATTTATTTTTCAAATTGAATAACCCTTTTTATCAATTCGGGAGATCGTAGGAACATCTCCAAAA
>JAGFNQ010008182.1:0-39081 GCA_024364735.1 Boesenbergia rotunda
AATTAAAGCTTTAATGATCGCAGCGGTCGTTATCAAAATATACGATACCTATTAAGTAACCGATGATTAAAGGATATAGAGGAGAATGTGGGCATACATATGACCGAAACCTCAAATATATAAGATGTCTCGGTACCAAAAATCTTCGGCAATTTACCAAAGGGCGTACCTAAGAATTGGAAATTACCAATTCCGTATCATAGTTTCTATTTTACCAAAGGGCGTAGGCCTTTATGTGAACTTCCTCTTATACCCCTCTTTTAACTACTGTCTTTCTCTTTCTCTCTCTCAGTAACAAATTTCGAGACGTCCGTACACATGCTTGTTCAGACTTTTATTTTAAAATAATATATTATGGAATCGGTGCTAAAAACGAAAGGTAAAAACTAAAAAAATATTTCAGTTTTCAAACTTGATTAATATATAAATATTTTTTAATATTTTAGTCGATTCGTTAAAACTTTGATTAATATATAAATATTTTTCAAGTAAAAATCTAAGGTAAATGATTTTTTTAAATTTGATTAATATTAACTAATATATTTAATAATATTTAATAAATATATTAATATATAAAAAAATTTAAAAAAAACGTACCTGTATATTAAACAATATATTTAATAATATTTAATAAATATATTAATATATAAAAAAAATTTTAAAAAAAATGTACCTGTGGGCCTGAAATAAAACATTCAGGACCACGCTGGGCCTGAAATGTTTTATTTCAGGCCCAGCGTGGGCCTGAAATGTTTTATTTCAGGCCCAGCGTGGGCCTGAAATGTTTTATTTCAGGCCCACGTTGGGCCTGAAATGTTTTGTTTCAGGCCCACGTTGGGCCTGAAATCTTTTGATTTCAGATCCGACGTGGACTCAAATTTTTTTTCTATTTTAAAAATATATTAATATATAAAAAACGTATCAAAACACTTAATTTCAGATTCAAACGCAGGCCTGAAGTCATCCCAGGAGGATCTGAAGTCAAACAACTTCAGATCCTATAAATAATTAATTTAATAAATAATAATTAAATATAAAAAATTATTATTAAAATTAAAAAATTTTCAGTGCCCTGGGGCTGAAGTCCAATGACTTCAGGCCCAAGGACGGCCTGAAGTCATCAGACTTCAGGCCCTCCATCAATGATATAAAAATATAAAAAAAAATTTATAAAAAAGTTTAATATATAATTACATATTATATAGGAGTGGTTTAGGTATATCAGTGAGTTTGGGTGTCGAAACATCTAATAGGAGTGGTCTAGGAGATGAGATTTTGGGTGCCGAAACATCTAATCTTGTTGTATCACCAATGATATAAGAGTGGTTTAGGTATATCAGTGAGTTTTGAGCAAAACTTACTGATGGACCTACCATATTTGGAATTCTAAAAACCCTATATCAGTAGACAGGGTTGAGCTAGGAGATGAGATTTTGGGTGCCGAAACATCTAATCTTGCTGTATCACCAATGCTATAGGAGTGATTTAGGTATATCAGTGAGTTTTGAGCAAAACTCACTGATGGACCTACCATATTTGGAATTCTGAAAACCCTATATCAGTAGATAGGGTTGAGCTAGGAGATGAGATTTTGAGTGCCGAAATATCTAATCTTGCTGTATAACCAATACTATAAGAGTGGTTTAGGTATATCAGTGAGTTTTAAGCAAAACTCACTGATGGACCTAACATATTTGGAATTCTGAAAACCCTATATCAGTAGACAGGGTTGAGCTAGGAGATGAGATTTTGAGTGCCGAAACATCTAATCTTGCTGTATCACCAATACTATAAGAGTGGTTTAGGTATATCAGTGAGTTTTGAGCAAAACTCACTGATGGACCTAACATATTTGGAATTCTGAAAACCCTATATCAGTAGACAGGGTTGAGCTAGGAGATGAGATTTTGGGTGCCGAAACCTCTAATCTTGCTGTATCACCAATATTATAGGAGTGGTTTAGATATATCAGTGAGTTTCTAGCAAAACTCACTGATGGACCTACCATATTTGGAATTCTGAAAACTCTATATCAGTAGACAGGGTTGAGCTAGGAGATGAGATTTTGGGTGCCGAAACCTCTAATCTTGCTGTATCACCAATGCTATAGGAGTGGTTTAGGTATATTAGTGAGTTTTGCTCAAAACTCACTGATGGACCTACCATATTTGGAATTCTGAAAACTCTATATCAGTAGACAGGGTTGAGCTAGGAGACGAGATTTTGGGTGCCGAAACCTCTAATCTTGCTGTATCACCAATGCTATAGGAGTGGTTTAGGTATATCAGTGAGTTTTGCTCAAAACTCACTGATATACCTAAACCACTCCTATAGCATTAGTGATACAGCAAGATTAGAGGTTTCGGCACCCAAAATCTCGTCTCCTAGCTCAACCCTGTCTACTGATATAGGGTTTTTAGAATTCCAAATATGGTAGGTCCATCAGTGAGTTTTGCTAGAAACTCACTGATATACCTAAACCACTCCTATAACATTGGTGATACAGCAAAATTAGAGGTTTCGGCACCCAAAATCTCATCTCCTAGCTCAACCCTGTCTACTGATATTGGGTTTTCAGAATTCCAAATATGTTAGGTCCATCAGTGAGTTTTGCTCAAAACTCACTGATATACCTAAACCACTCTTATAGTATTGGTGATACAGCAAGATTAGATGTTTCGGCACCCAAAATCTCATCTCCTAGCTCAACCCTGTCTACTGATATAGGGTTTTCAGAATTCCAAATATGTTAGGTCCATCAGTGAGTTTTGCTCAAAACTCACTGATATACCTAAACTACTCTTATAGTATTGGTTATACAGCAAGATTAGATGTTTCGGCACCCAAAATCTCATCTCCTAGCTCAACCCTATCTACTGATATAGGGTTTTCAGAATTCCAAATATGGTAGGTCCATCAGTGAGTTTTGCTCAAAACTCACTGATATACCTAAACCACTCCTATAGCATTGGTGATACAGCAAGATTAGATGTTTCGGCACCCAAAATCTCATCTCCTAGCTCAACCCTGTCTACTGATATAGGGTTTTTAGAATTCCAAATATGGTAGGTCCATCAGTAAGTTTTGCTCAAAACTCACTGATATACCTAAACCACTCTTATAGCATTGGTGATACAGCAAGATTAGATGTTTCGGCACCCAAAATCTCATCTCCTAGACCACTCCTATTAGATGTTTCGACACCCAAACTCACTGATATACCTAAACCACTCCTATATAATATGTAATTATATATTAAACTTTTTTATAAAATTTTTTTTTAATATTTTTATATCATTGATGGAGGGCCTGAAGTCTGATGACTTCAGGCCCTCCTTGGGCCTGAAGTCATTAGACTTCAGCCCCAGGGCACTGAAAATTTTTTAATTTTAAAAATAATTTTTTATATTTAATTATTATTTATTAAATTAATTATTTATAGGATCTGAAGTTATTTAACTTCAGATCCTCCTGGGATGACTTCAGGCCCTGCGTTTGAATCTGAAACTAAGTGTTTTGATACGTTTTTTTATATATTAATATATTTTTAAAATAAAAAAAAAATTTGAGTCCACGTGGATCTGAAATCAAAAGATTCAGGCCCAACGTAGGCCTGAAACAAAACATTTCAGGCCCAACGTGGGCCTGAAATAAAATATTTCAGGCCCAGCGTGGGCCTGAAATGTTTTATTTCAGACCCACAGGTACGTTTTTTTTAAAATTTTTTTATATATTAATTTATTTATTAAATATTATTAAATATATTGATTAATAGACAGGTACGTTTTTTTTAAATTTTTTTATATATTAATATATTTATTAAATATTATTAAATATATTAATTAATATTAATCAAATTTAAAAAAATCATTTACCTTAGATTTTTACTTGAAAAATATTTATATATTAATCAAAGTTTTAACGAATCGACTGAAATATTAAAAAATATTTATATATTAATTAAGTTTGAAAACTGAAATATTTTTTTAGTTTTTACCTTTCGTTTTTAGCGCCGATTCCATAATATATTATTTTAAAATAAAAGTCTGAACAAGCATATGTACGGACGTCTCAAAATTTGTTACTGAGAGAGAGAAAGAGAAAGACAGTAGTTAAAAGAGGGGTATAAGAGGAAGTTCACATAAAAGCCTACGCCCTTTGGTAAAATAGAAACTATGATACGGAATTGATAATTTCTAATTCTTAGGTACGCCTTTTGGTAAATTGTCTTTTATCTACTATCGTGATAATCACAACGAGTGTGTAATAATAAAAGAAATGTGTTAATATAATAAGTATGTGATACATTAATCTTATATTATTTCGAATAGGATCATATATTAATTAACATTTAAATATGCTCTTATAAAACCCACTCTTCTCTTCAAATCAAAAGACAAATGTTGCCAACTACTCAAATAATTCTAATTTTCATCTTAAAGTTCCTCGTTCTAAGAATTTTCTATTTCTATCCTTCATTGATCACCTTCAAATTCACCTAATTATAAAACTTCTAAGATATTAAATATAATCATCCAACTTGACAAATAAATTTAATTATCATAGAGCTTTCTATACGCACTTTGCTTTAATATTATTTCTCGTTCCACGATGCTCCCGTGCTCATATTTATATTATGCTTGCTCATAAGTTTATGCTCCGGTCAAACGACAAATCGATTTTAATTAAACCGATGACATGCACAAGATTTTAGAAATTAGTTTTTTATTCATTCAAAAAAAAAAATATCACGTATTAGGACATCCACGCACTTTGCTTTTATTCATTAGACCGATGACATCCACGTATTAAATTTGAAATATTAAGATTTCTAACATATATTTCATATCATCAAACATATTTTTTATTAAAATGCTGAAAATTCATTAGGACATTGCTTGATTCACATACCATATTTGAAAATTCGCAATCCTAAATTATAAGATTGTACCATTCTTGAAGTGTAGGATTGCATGATCCTATAGTCCGAAACATCAATCGATCCAGGATCGTTGTTTCGGAAGGAATCAATATGGACAGTCAATCATTAGAGTCCAACCCATGAGACTGGTGACGAAAGGGAAGGAGCTTTCACCCTGCAAGATTAACATGAGCGTTAATGGGAACACACCGGAGATTTTTCGATAGAGTCCACTCCGACGCTCAAGTCAGCACTTGAGTATATGGAAGGAAAAAAACTAAGGAGAAGTTATGAGTCAGATGAGCGTAACCCCTTTACCTGGAAGGTTGGAGTATCTTATATACCTGAGGCGGCAGTCATACGTGTCCCCACGTTCTCTTCCACGTCCCCTCAATTATCGATTCCTAGATAAACCTTGTAACGGTCACTGAAGTAAATAAATCCAGGCAGTTGCGATAATTAAGACTGTAATGGTCGCATATTACGGGTCATGATTATCCAATAATTATCGACAATAATTATCCGCAGATTCGAAAAAAATGGGACGGTTACTTGAGGTTGGGCCATCGAATAGGATGATCCTCGGGCTCCGCTCTCCCGAGGTGATCTCGGGGTCCTTTGGCCCGGGAGATCCCGGGCGTCTGTCTTCCCGAGGTGATTTCCGGGACCTGTCCTCCCGAGGTGATCTCGGGGTCCTTTGGCCCGGGGGGTCCCGGGCGTCTGTCTTCCCGAGGTGATCTTCGGGACCTGTCCTCCCGAGGTGATCTCTGGTGTCTGTCTTCCCGGGGTGATCTCGGGGATCCACCCTCCCGAGGTGGTCTCGGGAGCATGCTTTCCCAAGGAGGTCCCAGGAGTAGGCTTGCTCGAGGTGGTCTCGGGAGTAGGCCGACCCGAGGTGGTCTCGGGAGTCTACCCTCCCGAGGAGGTCCCGAGAGTCTGAGAGAGTCGTTCAGACTCGGTGGATCTTGACACATAACTTCTTCATTCCACGTGTCAATCATGGGATGCTCAACCCCATCATAAGTCCCTTCCTTCAAGTCTAATCGAAGGAAGTGTGGCTGACTGATTAGGCTAGTGGTGTAACGAAGAAGCTATGTCATGGTGGGTCCATATATCCATTACTACTTCATTGGCAGCTCGTCGAGTCCGAGAAATCAAAACATTCGTCTCTGGGTCCAAGGCAATCCCATGGAATTAGTCTTCCAAAAAAGCTTCTGCGAACTTCGAGGCCCGACAATGATAGTTGTCCATCATCCATTAAAAGTGCATGAGGTCTCTTAATGGCGACAAACCCCTTTGCGAATACACCTTTTCCATGTGCCCTAATTTCTCTCTTCACGATCTCCTGTTGATATGCGCAGTAGGCTCACATCAAACGGTTACCTCGACGGTGGTGACGCCTCGATATGGTTGTTTCTCGCCGTCCACGTGCCTTGCCCCCATCGTACATGCGCAGGCGGCTTCATCCCTATAAAAAGGGGAGGCGAAAGCGTTCGTCCGCCTTCCGGCATCATCGATTAGCAGCATTCACAGTCATCGTCCTCGCCTTATTTCTCTAAGGACTCTTTCCCGTGCGTAAGTCTTCTTCTTCATTCTCATCTTCTTCCTTAGGGACCATGGGTAAGGAGAGCAAGAAAGACCAAAGTAAGAAGGGGACTCCGGAGGAGGGATACCGAGCGGAGTGGTATGAGTCCACATCTTCTAGAGTGAGGCTGGAAACCTTACAAGTGGCCTGTGAGGCTTATGACATTTCGACCGAGATAGTGGTGGAGGTCCCTAGGGTGGACCAATCACCTGTAGAACCTCCCCTAGACTTTTTTACCTTCTTCCTAGGACATGTAGAGTTAGGGCTCCATTTTCCTCTCCTCCTTTCTTCATGAGCATCTCCACTTACTTTGACATTCCTCTCCACTAAATGACCCCTAACGCCTTCGCTCAGATGGGCGGGGCGTACATCGTCTTTAAGCTCTTCGACATCCCTCTAACTCACGGTTTCTTCCACTTTTTCTTTCTTCCTACTGGCTCACGAGAGGCATTTAGCTTTACGGCTCGCCCCAACCATAGGTTCTTAGGAGGGTTCCCTTCTTCCCATAAAGGATGGAAAGAACGGTTCTTCTTCATTCGGCTACCCCAACGTCCCTTTAGCCCCAATCACTGGATAGAAAGTCTGCCTGCTCCCCCAGAACTAGGGGACATTCAACAGGACGCAGCCTACCAGCGGGCTAGGAGCCTTCTGCCCAACATGGAGTTCAGTGGCCCGAGTCTAATACATAGTGACGAACTCATGTACCGAGCAGGCCTCATCCCTAAAGTCACCAACATCAGCCCCAACCTCGATAAGTTTATCTTTTTCATCAGTGCCCATTAATTCTAACTAATGTTCCATTGCTTGTTTATTGTAGAGGACATCATGCTATCGAGGGCGATGAACCAGCTCATCAAGTGGGATGAAGCTAACAAGGAGACCCTAGACCCTCCTCCAGCCCTTCTCAACTCGCCATCTGCCTCAATCAAGGCTTCTGGAGGAGGCTACAGAATCGTCCGGTGATCACGCAACGTCGGAGCGAACAGAGGCGCCCATCGTGCATGAGACGACTACCGATCAAGGGACCCCGAAGTTGCCTGTCACCCAGGAGACCGACGTCGCTCCTGAGGCCGACCCGCCTCTCGTTATCATCCAAATGAGAGAGGCTAAGGAGAAGTCAATGCCTCCCGCCGCCCCCAGCTGCCTAAACCTCAAGGCAGCAAAAGAGGAAACTCCTTGAAGATAGCGCGACAAGATGGAAGAGGCTGCGCCACATCGACCCCAGCAAGCTCCCCTCCATACCTGAGGAGGGCATCCCCATCTCCGATGACGAGAATACTATCCCCCTGTCTCAGCATTTCAAGCAGACTGCCACCCCAGAGACAGGAGGTTAGGTCACCAACTCTTCCCCGGCCGACTCTTCCGAGGCTACCAAAGGCAAGCGAGTATTTCCTACCCAATCTCACATGAAGCTCGACCACCTATGCAAGAGGCTTAAGCGTCCTTGGAGGCAGCTGCACAATCTTTTCCCCCGGTGCAGTTCAGGGAAGTCCCTGCCGAGGGCTATTCTTTAGAGGGGGCCTCCAACTCTAACGAGGACGACTACGACCCCTCCACTGTACCTTCAGGAGCTCCTACTATCCAGCTACTCGCCCCAACCCAGAGACTTCTCATCCTCAGTGAGCCGAGGTGACTCCCCAAGGAACTAAGGAGTCTTGGGAGGGGATGTCGTGCATACCTCGGTCGGGCCTCTCACCAACCTCCATGAGTCTCTCTTGAAGGTAAGGGTTCTCGATTTCTTAGATTATTTTCCTTTATGTTTGCTAACTCCTCTTTGCTATAACAGGCGGCTCAAGACTGCCTTACTACCGACCGACACTTATACTCCTAGCAAGAGATTGAGTCCCTGACCCGTCGGGCACTAAAGGCAGAGGCCGAGGCCAACCATGCACATCGAGCGGGTCTCCTGCAAACGGAGGTCAGCAGAGCACTCCGGGTGAAAGTAGAGCATCAGCTGGAGACCCTGCTGGCCTTAGAGTCAGTCCTACATGGCTCCCGTCACAGGGAGCGGTTGATGTCCGAGAGAGCAGGGGCGCTCTCGGACGACCTGCTCAAGATGACTTAGGAGGGGAACAAGCTCCAGGAAAAGGAGAAGAAGTTGTCTCAGGATGTCAGACTCCTGGAGACTTCGACCGAAAAACTAAACGAGCGCATCAAAGACCAAGCGCACCAGCTAGCCCAGAAAGAATCAGGCATCATAGCGACAGCTGATCACTTGACCAACTTCGAGGAGGACGTTGCCCAGGCCCAATCGAAAGCTTTGGCCACCTCAAAGAGACTCAAGGAGGCCCTGGAAGACCAGGAGAAAATGTCTTCCGAGGTAGCTCAGTTGAGGATTGCCAAGGAGGCAGCTGAGGCTGAACTGTAAAATTTCAAGGCTGCCGAGGCATCCCGGCCAAAGGAGACTGAGGCAGCGTTCAAGTCCAGGTTCCTGGAGTCCAACGAGTTTGGTGATATTCTGGCTAGACAGGTCATGAAGCGCCTAAAGTAGGGCTTCCATAGTGCCATCAATCAGCTTTAGAAGGCCAAAATACTGCAGCCGGATGCCAACTTGAGTTTTATAAGTGTCAGTCAAGTTTGAGAGGAGCTCCCTCCTGAAGACAAGGAGTTGTAGGAGCTTCTTCCCAACCCAGTGCTATGTGATTTTTGCTTTCTCATCCGTTTTCCTTTATTCTCTGAATTTATAATGTACTCCTATGCTTGGAATGAAAGGAACTTTGCACGTTCTTGTCCTAGCCCTTTTGTAGATACTTTTTCTATGGAATGTTCATCCATCTTCCCACATTTCTTTTTATTTTGTGAGTAAGAGTGAGGGCATATTCGTGCCTGAATGAATTGCATCCAGATCCTGAGCGGGCATTCCTGTACTTCAAGTGAAGGGCCTCTATATTGTAGCCACACAAAGAGTTAACTTCTACCCCCACCATCGTAGAAGAGACCGAAATCATAAAGGGTAGGTAGAACAAAGGAGTAGTATCCTTTACTCGGCCGAGGGATTGTACCCTATGTGCCAGGGATCCCTTTGCCTCGACTGTCAAGTGGTGCTCCTTTATACCTGGTCTTCGAGACGTGAGTTTACTTTCCCCTCTGTCTCCCATTCAACCCTCCTTAAGATCTCGGTCTTAGGTGGTGAGGACATATCGGTCCTTGGTCGGACCTTCACAGCTTCACCTTACCTCAGGCATCCACAGCACCACAAGGTAGTAAGGTTTTAACAGCTCTTAGTCGGACATCCGCAGCACCTCGGCCAAACCTACTCACCTCGGGCATCCACAGCACCACGAGATAGTAGGTTTTTAATAGCTCTTGGTTGGGCATCCGCAACACATGGACCAAGCCTACTTAACTCGGGCATCCACAGCACCGCGAGGTAGTAGGGTTTTAGTAGCTCTTGGTCGGGCATCCGCAGCACCTTGGCCAAGCCTACTCACCTCGGGCATCCGTAGCACAGCAAGGTAGTACGGTTTTCACAGCTCTTGGTCGGGCATCCATAGCACGCAGACCAAGCCTACTCACCTCAGGCATCCATAGCACCATGAGATGGTAGGATTTTAGCAGCTCTTGGCCGGGCATCCGTAACACCTGGGCCAAGCCTACTCACCTCGGGCATCCACCGCACCATGAAGTAGTAGGGTTTTAGCAGCTCTTGGTCGGGCATCCGCAGCACCAGGACCAAGCCTACTCACCTCGGGGATCCACAACATCGCGAGGTAGTAAGGTTTTAATAGTTATTGGTCGAGCATCTGCAGCACCCGGACCAAGCCTACTCACCTCTATTCACCTCGGGCATCCGCAGCACCGTGAGGTAGTAGGATTTTAGCAGCTCTTGGTCGGGCATCCGCAACACCCGGACCAAGCCTACTCACCTCAGGCATCCGCAGCACCTCAAGGTATTAGGATTTTAGCAACTCTTGGTCGGGCATCCGCAGCACCCAGACCAAGCCTACTCACCTCAGACATCTACAGCACCGCGAGGTAGTAGGGTTTTAGCAGCTCTTGGTCGGGCATCCATAGTACCCAGACCAAGCCTACTCACCTCGGGCATCCGCAACACCGCGAGGTAGTAGGGTTTTTTTTAGATCGTGGCGCTTGCTAGAGGGGGGCGAATAGCACTTTTCTTGAACTTTCTCTACAAGATGGTTAGCACAATACAAAGAATATAATGAAAAATAGGAAATCCAATGCTAACTCAGAGAATTTACTTGGTATCCACCCCGAAAGGTGACTAATCCAAGGATCCACGCACAAGCAAACTCTCCACTATGAAAAGCCTCCTTCAAGGTGGAGAAAACCTTTACAAGGTTGTCTTCTTCCTCTTTACAAAGTAGAATAGAAAGCGAGAGGAAGAACAGATGATTTTCAGCACAAATAGCACTTTGGTACTCTCTAGAATCGTACTTTTCTCGTGCCCAAAAGTCATCCTTTAAATAAGAGTAAAGGACAACTCCACGAGTTGTCCAGCCTAACACCAGTCGACTGCCCCTATGACAGTCGACTGGTCTAGCCTTAATTGCTAGCCAACGGCAAGTTTTTGTTGGTGCAGGAAGCACCATATCGAACCTTGTTTTGATATTGGCAAAGATTCAAAGTTAAGTACTATTGGTGACCTAACAAGCTTACTCAAGTGTGCAGGAAAAGTCCTAGGAATACTAGGCATGAAGTCCTGGTTATAAGAATTGTCAATAAGTCCTGGCCGCGAGCTGGGCAACTAAGACCTGACCAAGGGTTGGGCACTAAGACCTGGCCGAGGGCTGGGCACCGAAGACCTGCTCGGAAGGTGGGCACTAAGACCTGGCCGAGGGCTGGGCACCGAAGACCTGCTCGGAAGGTGAGCACTAAGACCTGGTTGCGGATTGGGCACGAAGACCTGGTAAGTAAAGCTGGGAAAAAGTCCAACTAGAGGAGCCGGTTGGCAAAAGGTAAATTCTCCTGAGAAGAGTAGGTGAGGACGCGATCCCCGTCGAGGGAACATTAGGCGTCGGCTCGACCTAGGGCTCCATTTTGAAGACCCAAAGTCAGAACCAAGACAGCTACTGCTGTAAAACTCACTAACATGCTTGCTTTGTTTTGTTTGGTACTAACCTTGGATGCAGGACCGAAGGAACGAGTTTCTGCAGCTTAGAACGTCCCAAAGGAGAGCGGCAGCAGCTGGGCAGGGCACCCCGGAGGTCTCGGGCGCCCCCAAGGTGAAGGCAAGACAAGCTAAGCAAGTAATGCTTCGGAAGCACACTAGGGAGGGTGCCCCCGTGCTCCCGGGCGCCCCGGATGCTCTGGGCGCCCTGGGTCCAAGCCAACGAAGCGAATAGAGTTTGAGCCAACGAGAAGCCAGCAGACTGAGTCAACCGGAGCTCCCCTGCATCCCGGGCACCCCCAGTCAAACCTCAGCCCGATCCTTGAGGCATAAAGGCTGACCGAGACTGTTGCGGATCGAAGGCCACGTAGAGGGCGCCCCCAACGTCCAGGGCTCCCCCAGGACTGCTATAAATAGCCCTCGACCCCCAAGGCTTCAGTAGACAATTTTCCAACACCGATACGCTCTTCAACTCAGGCGCTCTGCTCCAGAAATATTCCATCTCAAGATTTTAGCGCCGACGACGACCCTACGCACCGAAGAACGATCTACACCGGGCGTCGGTAACGAAGAGTCAATTCTTAATTGTATTCTTACTGCACTTACAACTGTACAACTATTTGTAAGATTTTGCGCGATTATAGTATTGCCTGCAGTAAACGGTCAAGCACCGTGGGCCTTAGAGTAGGAGCCGACCGCGACTCCGAACCAAGTAAATCCCTGTGTTTGCGTTTGGTTTTTGTGTTAATTTTCCGCTGTGTATTCTCTCTCTAAATCTGAAAATGATTTACGATATTCACCCCCCTCTATCGTATTCTCTTGATCCAACAAGTGGTATCAGAGCGGGGTAGCTCAAACTTGGTGCAACCACCAGTTTGTGAATTTTTTTCGGATTTTTCGTATTTTATTTCAAAATATAATATCTGTAGGTGGGTTTAAAATATTCTTACACCTTTTTTAATTTTGAATTCTCATTTTTTCACCATAAGTTAGAATTGATATAACGATCAACTTTTAAAAATTTGTCATAATTTTTTTTATTATTATTTTAATATTTTTTCTCGAAATTCATGCTACCTTAATTTGAGCAATATTCATTTTTTTTGAAAACTCCTATTTCTCTCCATTAATCAGAATATTCATTTTTTTTTTAATTTGTCATAAACTTTTTTATATATTATTTTAATATTTTGCCTCGAAATTCGTGCAAAATTTTTGTTGGACTATTTTTCCCTTCTCCCTCACTACTAATCCAAGATCAAGTCTTGGTACATTTCGATTTGTTCTTTTTGTGTGCAAGATTTATCCTTAATGGCCAATCAAGAATGGAACAGTGTTCGTCCGCCTCTATTCTCTGGCGAGAACTTCAGAACCTGGAAGGGTCTAATGGAATCCCACCTTAAGGCCCATCTAGATCTATGGATGATAATCCAGACGGGGTTTATAGTACCCACAGAAGATGGAATATCGATCGCCTGGGATAAATTGGACGAACCAACTCTGACGAAGATCGAGGCAAATGCAAAGGCGACTACAATACTACAATGTGGCCTAACCAATGAAGACTTGAAGCAGGTTGGATCCTTCAACTGTGCTAAAGAGATGTGGGAGAAGCTAATCAACCTACACGAAGAAAGCTCCGAGATTGAAGTCCTTGAAGGTGTGATGTTTGAATCATCGGACGAGTCAGACGAAGATCACCTAAGTTATCTCGCACTCCCGGTCCTAGCACAGACAGCCGAGTCAGAATCTGAAGCCGAATCCAAAGTCGAAATCGAACCAGAATCAGACGACGAATTGACTGAGACGGTAACCGATTTCGAATTCTTTTCAAAAATAGAATTAAATAATCAAACAGATACTGTAATGGTCGAGGAAGGTGTAAATTCTATTGCAGGGAAAACTCCAAAAGAACCACCAAAGAAGGAGCTTCAACCAGTATCCGAGTCTGACTCAGACATGGAATCAGAAGATGAGTCTAGATCCGAGGCGGCAAGAATCAAGGGGGAGATTCCCAATAAGGAATCAAAAGGTAAAATTGTAAATATAAATTTTAAAAATCAAGTAATTTATTACACATGCAGGGAGAGAGGGCACTACAAAAGTAGGTGTCCTACTCATAAGAAACGAACGACACCATCAACGGCGGCAAAGGAACCAGTTCCAAGAGCACGAAAGGACAAGAGTCGTATTCAATACTTCAAGTACCAGAAGTTTGGGCATTACAAAGATGAATGCAGAGATAGAAGAGCCAAATATCCAGGACAACCAATGAAGATGGGTAACTTTAATTTATTTGAAAATCCAATATTTACCATGAATAATGTGATTGATTCATATAAATTAGTTAAGACGAATTTTAAAAAATTGAAACAAGAAAATGAAACCTTGAAACATAAGGTCAAGATGCTAGAAAATTTAATTCATAATCTTGCTGATTTCGAAAATCCAGAGTATTACTCCAATTGTGACCTTACTTAGATAATTGTTTGCTTTAATTATGTGTTGTTTTTTATTATGCTTAGAATTAGGATTGGTTAGAATAAGGACAAAGTGATTTAGCTGAAATTTGAACAACATAGTATTGGGTGGAGGTGAGATGATAGTACGTTAGGGAATCCTTTCTAATAAGGTCAAGTATAACCTAATTGGTCTGTTTAGTCTGGTGGAACTAGCCGAAGCTACCGATCCAAGACCCAAGCTAGTGAGACCAAAATCTTTCAAGAAGTAACTTGAAGATGAATTTTCTATAAAAGGCTTTGTCAAGGAAAGGGTTGATGATCCAATAAGGCTATGGCCAAAGAAGGCCTAGTGCCTCGCCAAGACCTAGAAGCCAATTATAGAAAATCAAATTCACTTTACTATTGTCAGATTTGAACCTAACACAAATTTCAACTAATCTTAGATTTAACACAATTGTGCAAAATAGACTTAAACTTAATAAACATTTTCAATATTTAACCGTTTAAAATTAACCATGTTTTTCAAGCTTAAAACCTTTATTTTTGTTAAAATATCTCACAAAACAGATAAGGTAACATGTTTTGTCATGTAGAACTGGGTGAGATGTCTAGGACCTAATAATGTAGTTCAATACTTTTTCAAAATTAAATTAACTCTACATGTTTTCCACTCAACATTTTCTTAAAAACTGAATTTCATTTGTTTTCAAAATTAACTCATCAAGTATTGATTGAATTATACTACGATCTAGGACATGATTGGGTCAATTATTGATTGGTTAAAAGCCTGGTCCAACCCAATCAACCTTACAAAACAGATTAAATTCAACTTAATTATTCAAAAAAATTCAACTTAATGTTAAATTTCTAATTAATTTCAAAATCCTCAAAAATCATTTTAAAACTAAGATTTAATGTTTCAAATCATTATACTTAAGATTGCTCACCTTAGATTTCTTTTACTCATCTACCTAAGAATTACTTAATTTTTGCAAACATTTCTATACAAAGAAATTCCTTTGGACAATCATTTTTTTTAAATAAGTCTTGCAAAAAGTTAGCTTGGGGTTTACATAAAATTCTTTTTCATTTTCACTTAGAAAAATGTCTACAGTCCAGGCTTTTGTTATTTATATATATTTTTTTACTTAAGTATTTTTCAAAATTTCTCCCGTACTTGTATCTCCTATGGTATTGTTCAAAATCATTTTAAACATAGAATCTCCCTGTTGCAATTCTTTACTATTCTCAAAAGGAGGGAGAAAATAAAGAAATTATGTTTCAAATCATTAAAACAAAATATTTTTTTTTAAAAAAAACTTAGTTTTCTTCTCTTTTTGTTTGAATCAAACCCTAAGACTCAGAGGAGGATTAACTTGTGGTCAACAAACCTCCTGGGACTGTGTTAAGTTTAGGGGGAGAGCAAATTAAAAGAATTATTGAACATTTTTTAAAATTATATGTTTTCATGCACTTCACTTTTAAAAATCCTTTTGAAAACTTAAATAATTTTTCTTTCAAAATACTATCCTGTAAAATCATTTTGCTTATATATAAACCATCACTTTCAAAAGTTTACTTTACTTTGAAATACTTTAAAAATCTTTTTAGAATACTTTTGAAAATAATACTTACTTGACTTTGAAAAATTTTCCAGTACACTTAGGGAAATGTCCTTGTAGTTAACAAGAGTTCCTAGGATTGTGTCAGACTGGAAAAGAAACCAAGTCAAGAATTATGTTTTCAAAATAAAATTATTTTTTTTAAATACTATCTTTCAAGAGTACTTTTCAAAAATGCATATTATGTTTTAAAAGTACTTATACTTCTAAAAAAATCTTATACTTCTCAAAAAATCTTATACTTCTCAAAAAGTACTTGCATTTTTCAAAGGCTTGGTTTTCCAAAATTTTTCAAAAATTTTTATCCTTTACCTAAGAAATTTCTATTTCTCTTTATCTTGAGGATTAACAATAAGTGACTAAAAGTTCGGAACTTGGACTTAAAACATGCTTAGAATCAAATATAGTTATGAACTTAGATTTATTGATTAAATGCTTTAAGTTTTACATATCAAGCTTGGACTTAATAGAAATGTCAACTTGGTTTAACAAACTGTTCTGTAGCATTAATCCTTGCTTAATAAGTTAATAATGTGTTACTTGCTCCCTATCATTTAGTTTTTTAAAGCAACACCTGATATTTTGAAAAAAAAAACTTTTTCAAAGTTGATTTATGATTTTGCAAAACTAATAGGCTCTGATACACAATCCTTTTTCCTTAAACCTTTGTCAAATTATATTTTTCAGAAAGAGTATTTTTAAGGGGGAAAGTAAACTTAAAAAAAATTAAAATTTTCCTTAAATTTAAACTTTGTTGAAAACTCGAGTTGCTCTCAACTAAGAAACTCCTTTGTGATACTCAGAAGTTTTTATATTTTTTTCTAAACTGAACTTAGAATTATTTCTTTCAAAAGTAATGAACATTTTCATACTTAGAACCTTTTTCAAGAACTAAACTAGGCTTAGAACTTTTTTCAAACTGAAAAATTCCAAGTTTTTTTAACAGCTTCAAAGGGGAAGAGTTTCATATTAAGGGGGAGCTTCATGAAAACTTCTTGTTTTTCAAAAACATAAGTTTCAAAACTTCCAATCAAAAGCACTTTTTTAAAAAGTTTTGTAACATGTTTTGTTTGAAAACTATTTTTTGAAAAAGTTATGACTTCTTTACTTAAATTTATTTTGGTAAAACTCAAAACTCTCTATTAGAAACCCTGTTCGCCCATGTATGTTTTTGATATATGTCAAAGGGGGAGGAAAGGTCAAAGTTAAGGATTTTTTTTTTTCAAATCTATTCTGTTCATAAATTGCTAGTTTTTTTTACCCTCATTTATTAACTGTTATAAGTTTTTACTTAACTTTGAATTGTGTTGCCATAAATCAAAAAGGGGGAGATTGTTGGTGCAGGAAGCACCATATCGAACCTTGTTTTGATATTGGCAAAGGATTCAAAGTTAAGTATTATTGGTGACCTAACAAGCTTACTCAAGTGTGCAGGAAAAGTCCTAGGAACACTAGGCACGAAGTCCTGGTTATAAGAATTGGGCAATAAGTCCTGGCTGCAAGCTGGGCAACTAAGACCTGACCAAGGGTTGAGCACTAAGACCTGGCCGAGGGTTGGGCACCGAAGACCTGCTCGGTAGGTGGGCACTAAGACCTGGCCGAGGGCTGGGCACCGAAGACCTGCTCGGAAGGTGGGCACTAAGACCTGGTCGTGGA
The DNA here is from genome assembly GCA_024364735.1 of Boesenbergia rotunda. Taxonomy (NCBI): domain Eukaryota; kingdom Viridiplantae; phylum Streptophyta; class Magnoliopsida; order Zingiberales; family Zingiberaceae; genus Boesenbergia; species Boesenbergia rotunda. The sequence continues at coordinate 17,318 of JAGFNQ010008182.1, forward strand.
TTGGGCACGAAGACCTGGTAAGTAAAGCTGGGCAAAAGTCCAACCAGAGGAGCCGGTTGGCAAAAGATAAATTCTCCTGAGAGGAGTAGGTGAGGACGCGTTCCCCGTCGAGGGAACATTAGGCGTCGGCTTGACCTAGGGCTCCATTTTGGAGACCCAAAGTCAGAACCAAGGCAGCTACGGCTGTAAAACTCACTAACATGCTTGCTTTGTTTTGTTTGGTACTAACCCTGGATGCAGGACCGAAGAAACGAGTTTCTGCAGCATAGAACACCCCAAAGGAGAGGGGCAGCAGCTGGGCAGGGCGCCCCGGAGGTCCCGGGCGCCCCCAAGGTGAAGGCAAGACAAGCTAAGCAAGTAATGCTTCGGAAGCACACTGGGGAGGGTGCCCCCATGCTCCCAGGCGCCCCGTGCTCCCGGGCTCCTCGGATGCTCTGGGCGCCCTGGGTCCAAGCCAACGAAGTGGATAGAGTTTGAGCCAGCGAGAAGCCAGCAGACTGAGTCAACCGGGGCACCCCCTGCGTCCCGGGCGCCGCAGGGGGCGCCCCCAGTCAAACCTCAGCCCGATCCTTGAGGCATAAAGGCTGACCGAGACTGTTGCGGATCGAAGGCCACGTAGAGGGTGCCCCCAACGTCCAGGGCGCCCCCAGGACTGCTATAAATAGCCCTCGACCCCCAAGGCTTCAGTAGATAATTTTTCAACACCGATACGCTCTTCAACTCAGGCGCTCTGCTCCAGAAATCCTCCATCTCAAGATTCTAGCGCCGACGACGACCCTACGCACCGAAGAACGATCTACACCGGGCGTCGGTAACGAAGAGTCAATTCTTAATTGTATTCTTACTGCACTTACAACTGTACAACTGTTTGTAAGATTTTGAGCGATTATAGTATTGCCCGCAGTAAACGGTCAAGGACCGTGGGCCTTGGAGTAGGAGCCGACCGCGACTCCGAACCAAGTAAATCCCTGTGTTTGCGTTTGGTTTTTGTGTTAATTTTTTGCTGTGTATTCTCTCTCTAAATCCGAAAACGATTTACGATATTCACCCCCCCTCTATCGTATTCTCTCGATCCAACAGTTTTCGGGGTTACCAATCCACTGCTCCTGGAGCAGTCGACTGGTCTCGAGTCCAAAACCTTCTGTGAGTTTCTGTTCTTGCTGGCAGTCGGCTGTCTTTCTCCCAGTCGATTGCCCAGCTTATACAATCACTCACTTTCACTCCGAAGACCCTCCTTCATGTGTGCCTTCAGGTACACTCCCTTGGCTTGCCCCTTGAAGTCTTCTTCCACCGGCTATCGTCCCTCGGATGCGCACACAAGCCTTCCCTTGGCTTGCCTCCATGCCACCCTTCACGTGTGCCCTTTGAAGTCCACTTCCCTGCTTGCCCTTGGAGTCCTCCTCCCTCGGCTCTCGTCCCTCGGATAAGTCCTCCATGTGTGATTCTCTAAGTCCTGCAAACTCAATCACACATATCAAATAACAAGATAACACCCTAACCTTAAACATATTGACACACACACATCAAAATCATGATCTTCCCGATCATCCTTGGGTCGATTGCCCCAACAATCTCCCCCTTTTTGATGTGTGGATATATGTTTAAGTTAGGGTGAAAACACCAGCCAACAACAGTAATTGAAACAACAAGACATAGTAAGAAAACAAGAGATAACCTCCCCCTTAACCTATGCCTTCTCCATTTTCAATTTTCTTAAACCAAAGATAAGTTACAAACCTAACTTAAAAACACTCATTGTCCCCCTTTGACATCATCAAAATGATTGCCCTAAGCAATACTCACCCATGGCATCAAATGAGAGAATTTTTGATTTCTGAAAATTCTCAGATTCCTGAAAATAGCCATGCCAGTCGACTGCCCCTTAGGGCAGTCGATTGATCCTCTGTCAATCTGAATTACAGGTTTCTGAGCCGAATTTCAGAAACTCTCCAAAAATTTCAGAAAATTCCAAAAATTTTGAAAATTTGCAAGCATGTTTCATATGATATACTCTAATAAGGAAAAATATCAGTTCATGAAAAATTCAAACATGCTTGACTTTTTGACCAAAGTTCAAATTTCTTGAAAAATACTAACTTTGTATCAAAGTTTCAATCTAATTTTGCAATCATACATGTTCCAAGCTTATGGCAAAACAAATAAAACATACAATGGTTTTCAAATGTTTAAAAATGTCCAACCATGATCTTTGGGCAAGATGTCCATTAATTAAACACTTGCTTTCCCCATGGTTGGTTTATTTTCAATGATTTTGATACATCTAATGATCCAACATTATGTCATAAGCACAAGTAAACCATTTGTATCATCCTAATGGATCAAGCACCACCTTCCTATTGTATTACCCTAAGGTCCATCCTATACTTCTACAAAACACATACCAAGGCCCCTTCTTAAGGATATGAACTCCGCTTCGGGAAGAGGCTTGGTAAATATATAGGCAAGGTTTGACTTTGACTCAACATAGTGCAAATCTATGTCACCCCTTGCCACATGATCCCTAATGAAGTGATGATTCACTTCAATGTGTTTTGTTCTAGAATGATGAATCAGATTTTTAGTCAAGTTAATTGTACCTACATTATCACACAAAACCTCGACCTTGGAGTAATATAACTCATAATCCTCTAAGGTGTGCATAATCCAAAGTAGTTCGGGCACACAACCACCCATTGCCACATATTCGGCCTCCATTGTTGATAGGGAAACACATGATTGTTTCCTACTACTCCAACTAACTAAAGATGAACCAATAAATTGACATCCTCCACTAGTATTCTTTCTATCTAGTTTACAACTCGCATAGTCCGAATCGGTGTATCCAACAAGTTCAACATTTGGTGTTCTAGGATACCAAAGCCCGACATTAAGAGTACCTTTTATATATCTTAAAATTCTCTTTACTACCACTAAAAGTGATTCTTTGGCACATGATTGGTACCTTGCACACATACCTGCCGCAAATAATATATCGGGTCTACTAGCGGTTAGGTACAATAAACTATCAATCATGCTCCTATATTGCTTTGAATCTACCATCTTCCCTTCAAGATCACTATCCATTTTGACATTTGTTCCTATAGGGGTAGTTGCTATCTTAGCATTTTCTAGTCCAAATTTCTTAATGATTTCCTTAGCATATTTAGTTTGATACACATGAGTCTCTTCATTTGTTTGTTTATCTTGTAAGCCTAAAAAGAATGTCAACTCTCCTACAAGACTCATTTCAAATTCATTTTCTATACATTTAATGAACTCATGGAGAAATTCACTATTTGTGGACCCAAAGATAATATCATCCACATATACTTGGACCACAAAGATGTCCTTATCCTTAGATTTTAATAAAAGAGTTGGATCAATTGTACCTCTCCTCGTTCATTGACGGGTGCATCGAAGCCATCTACAACACTCATCTAATTTTCAATATCGTTCATTAAGTAGTACTCCATCCTACCTTTCCAATAGGGAAACTCGTTTCCGTCGAAGAATGGCGGCCTTGCGGTGCTATAGCCCTCTTGAAACACCATTTCTTAATACTTCGGTCGACGGTGAGTTCTCCCGAAGCGAACCGGCTCTGATACCACTTGTTAGATCGTGGCACTTGCTAGAAGGGGGTGAATAGCACTTTTTCTCGAACTTTCTCTACAAGATGGTTAGCACAATACAAAGAATATAATGAAAAACAGGAAATCCAATGCTAACTCAGAGAATTTACTTGGTATCCACCCCGAAAGGTGACTAATCCAAGGATCCACGCACAAGCACACTCTCCACTATGAAAAGTCTCCTTCAAGGTGGAGAAAACCTTTACAAGGTTGTCTTCTTCCTCTTTACAAAGTAGAATAGAAGGCGAGAGGAAGAACAGATGATTTTCAGCATGAACAACATTTTGGTACTCACTAGAACCGTACCTTTCTCGTGCCCAAAAGTCATCCTTTAAATAAGAGTAAAGGATAATTCCACGAGTTGACCAGCCCAACACCAGTTGACTGCCCCTGGGGTAGTCGACTGGTCTAGCCTTAATTGCTAGTCAACGGCTAACCCAACGGCTAGTTTTCGGGGTTACCAGTCGACTACTCCTGGAGCAGTCGACTGGTCTCGGGTCCAAAACCTTCTATGAGTTTCTGTTCTTGCTGGCAGTCGACTGCCTTTATCCCAGTCGACTGCCCAGCTTATACAATCACTCACTTTCACTCCGAAGACCCTCCTTCACGTGTGCCTTCAGGTACACTCCCTTGGCTTGCCCCTTGAAGTCTTCTTCCACCGGCTAGCGTCCCTCGGATGTGTAGGACCGGTGTCGTCGATAGAGGGGGTGAATATCAATCGTAAAATCTTTTTAGAAACTTCGTAAACTTTTTGATATTCGTTCTAATCAAAGTTAGTAGCACAGCGGAAAATAAAGCAGAAAAATAAAGAACGACACAAATTGCATACGGGATTTTACTTGGATCCCGACCCCCCAGGGTCAGTACATCCAAGGCCTAAGCATGGGTGTAACGACCCGGAAAATTCTCTTAATATTTACTTAAAATATTAAGCATGTCTAGATAATTTTATGAGGAATCTAGAAATATTAAGGCGAACCTTGGCCTAGAAAATCCATGTTTTCTCATTTAAATTGGGAAAAAGGGCACTAATGGGCCTTATATGGGCTTTCTAGTACCATAATTTTTAGTGGATTTTAGGTGAAAATTAGTATAAATATAAAGGGATTTTAATAAGAAATATTAACATAATTATGGGAGAATTTTTAAAGGATTTTCGGAATTTTAGGGAAATAAAAAGAAAAATAAAATAAAAATAAGGTGCATGGACCAAGGATTGAACCTTGGACCTCTTGTACAACCATGTATGCACTAACCAACTCACTTAGCAAGGTAATGTTATGAGGGAATGAAGTGGATATTGGTTAAAGCATAGAAGAAGATGAAGGGTCATGGAGAGACTCTTCATTTACCTCCTTAATGGGCTATAAAAGGGGGGTTTTGGGAGTTACCTCTTCTTCCCATTACTTGCATTTTCGAAACTCCTCCTTCCCTCATCCTATCTGATCACCCAAGGAAGGGTTTCCCCTTAGAAAAGCTCCACAAGAAGTCTTATCCCCAAGATCTAAGGGTTTTCCAAGGATACAAGGACAAGGAGGCAAGGATCCAAAGATTTTGCAATCATCTTCTTCTTTCAAGGTTCGAAAAATCAAGAAACCCAAGGTAAGACTCCCTCACCTGTGGTATAATATTTCCTTATGATTTCCATGATTTTTAGCATGATATATTGGTTGGTTTTTGGATTTGATGTTGAAAGGAAAGAAAATCAAGAATCCTAGGTTTATGGGTTTCGGCCACAAGGATTTTAAGGTCTATAATTATGCTAAAAATCTGTATAATGTTATTTAATGTTCCCTTATGATGTTTAGAGGTTAAGTATAATTTTTGGGAATTGTTGGAGTACCCTAGGACACCCTAGGGTTTCGGCCAACATGGAAGGAACAAAGTTAACACCCTAGAAACCCTATAGGTTTCGGCCACCATGTTTTAGGGTCCATAATGATGCTAAAAATCTGTATAATGTTATTTAATGTTCCATTATGATGTTTAGAGGTTAAGTATAATTTTTGGGAATTTTTGGAGTACCCTAAGACACCCTAGGGTTTCGGCCAACATGAAAGAAATGAAATCAACACCCTAGAAACCCTATGGGTTTCGGCCACCATGTTTTAGGGTCCATAATGATGCTAAAAATCTGTATAATGTTATTTAATGTTCCCTTATGATGTTTAGAGGTTAAGTATAATTTTTGGGAATTTTTGGGGTACCCTAGGATACCCTAGGGTTTCGGCCAACATGAAGGACCCATGTGTAGGGTTGGGTTTAAGACCTCAAGCATATGTTTTATGTTTTATCATGATATAAGAGAGATGGAGGGTGTTTATGTGAATGTTTCACATGGCCTAGAGACCTTATAGGTTTCGGCCAAGAACCCTAATAGGGTGGGAAGTTAGGGCTTATTTCAAGTAAGGGTCCCAATGGCCCTATGGTAAGGTATGGTTGGTGTTTAAGCAATTGATTTGGGGTTTTATTGGAAATTTTTCCATGCCCCCATGGCCTTGAAGTTTCGGCCAAGAGCAAGAGTTGGGTCAAAGGATTAGGTTTGGCCTTAAGTATGGGTTTAAATGTTCCCTATGGCCTAGTATGTATGTATGAGATGTTAGTTGGGAGGTTATGTGAAGTTTCATGGACCTAGGGTTCCTTGGGGACTTTCGGCCAAGGACATAACCTAGGGCTAGGGTTGGGTTAAACCTACAAAGATGCTTGTGTATGAGTTACCAAGAAACATGTTTAAGTAAGATGGAAGAAGAAGTTCTATGTTAACCAAACCCTTAGTTTGTATGTCATGAATTATATGTTAAGTCGTAGATGTTTAGACATGTGCCATGATTTAGGAATGATATGTATGTATGCCATGTCTTATGAATGATATGCCATGTTTATGAATGATATGCCATGTTTATAAATGATATGCCATGTTTTATGAATAATATGCATGTATGCCATGTCTTATGAATGATACGTAGGTATGCCATGTTTTATGAATAAGATGTATGTATGCTATGTCTTATGAATGAAGTTAAAGTACATGCCTTTAAGGCATAATGATGATGTTAAGTATGATGAATGACAAGTATGATGAATGAATGATGATGAATGACAAGTATGATGAATGAATGATGATGAATGAAAGATGATGCTTATGTCTTTAAGGCATAAATATGCTAAACGACACGGTCGATGGTTGACGGTACGACGGTCGTGAGGACCGGTAAATGGGCTGGTAGACGGGCCGAGCCATAACAAGTTATGCTATGTTAAAGATGCCATGAATGTCTTATGAATGATGAAGCATGTAAAGTATTTTACTTTATGAATGGGCTTGTACCGGACCGAAGTATGGGTCCAAGGGATGGACACCTTAAGAACGCCCCGGTTCTGGACTACCGACTATGCTGTCCACGGTTCTGGCACTACCGAAGCTGTCCAACAGGGATGGGCACCTTAAGAACGCCTCGGTTCGGGGACTACCGACTATGCCGTCCTTACCCTAGTAGGTCGAGGCTAGCTACCTCGTATTTACTTAGGGATGCGCGCTTATGATGTATGTATGTGGTACAAGCCAGGGCCCAATGATATGATGATTATGTTTAAGCATTTAAAAGTATGTTTTTAAAGATTAAGCATCCTTATAATATATGCATTTGCCCATGCATCCATCCATGTTATGCATTATGTTATGAAAAGTATGTTTATGCAAAGAATATTTATGAAAAACATGTTTATGCTAAGTTAGAATGTCATGATTTTATTTATGTTTATGTTAATGTTGATGTCATGATTTAATTATGTTTATGCTAGTTTAGGATGCCATGATTTTATTTATGATCATGATAGTTTAGGATGCCATGATTTAATTATGTTTATGCTAGGGTAAAATGTCATGATTTTATTTATGCTCATGATAGTTTAGGATGCCATGATTTAATTATGTTTATGCTAGGTTAGAATGCTATGATTTTATTTATGTCCATGCTAAGTTATGTTGCCATGATTTAATTGTGTTTATGCTAAGTTAGGACGCCATGATTCTATTTAGGTTCATGCTAAGAATGTTTATGAGATTATGTTTATTATGTCTATGTTTATGCCAAGCACTATGTCATGCTATGAATGTTTACGATGTTTATGTCTATGTCAAGTATCGTGCCATGCCATGAATGTTTTTATGGTTAAGTTTATGCCATGCTATGAATGTGATGAAGTTATGCTTATGCCATGACGAAAGTGTGCTAAGTGATGAAAAGGCTTATGTTCTAAGTAAAGCACTAAGTATGTTAATGTCTTATGTGCTCATGATTGAATGATGAATGGTTTTAGTGAGTAGGAAAGAGTCTTACTAAGCCTGTGTGCTTATAGTCTAATTTTCTTATACCGCAGACCATGCAAGGGGACAGTAAGGAAGCAGCAGGAGGGCATCAAAGAATGTGTGTGATAGTGACTTGGCCAAGGAGCAATATGGTTGCTCGTTTTATGATAGAACTTTACCTTTACTATTATGTGCTTGAGTATGACTCTATGACAGGATGCTAAGTATGACATGATGCTATGAATGACATGATGCTAAGTATGATATGATGCTAAGTATAAAGTTACTATGCTAAGTTCCTATGTTATGATATTAGAAATGGTAGTAAGTGCATGTAGGAGTAAGTTAAAGGTTTCCGCTGTATTATGATGTCTACATGCCCTAGGTATGTTAACGTAACGCCGCTTTAAGAAAAAAAAAGCGGGCGTTACAATGGGAATGCCCGTCCAGTAATGGTCTCCTTTCCAGACTTTCTGGAGGCGGGAAAACCCGTCTTACAGTGCAAAAGTTACAAACAAAAGGATAAATAAATTTAAATGCAGAAGCTAAACTCAAACCGAACAAACAGATTGAAACTCGGTTGATCTGGACCTCCGAAGTGCCGCGCACTTCCTCCTGGAGCCTCCTGGTCGTAGAGCTTCGTCGTTAGTGCTTTGTCGTCACTTGGGAAGCTTATAATGGTTTCAAAAAGTTGTTTTTCAAGTTGAGGGGTCGAAGCCCCTTTTATAGTCTTCATTAGGGCGCCTGTGATCACTGGGGCGTCTCAGAGGGCTTGGTCAAAGTTTATCTCCGCGCCGAACTCGCCGTAACCGATAAGGCTTCTGACCAGGGCGCCCTGGACCTCCCAGGCACCTCATTGAACTTGGTCAAAGCTTATCACTGCTTCGAACTCGCAGCAGCAGATACAGCTTTCAACCAGGGCACCTGTAACATATGGGGCGCCTGAATGAAGAGCCTGGTTTGCCTCCTTTCATTGAGGCGCCCCAGTTGATGGGGGCGCCTAGTTCCTTTAGGGCGCCTCCTTCGATGGGGGCGCCTAGCAGCCTGGCTTCCAACTGCGTTGTGTGTTTGTTTGCCTGCTTTGTCTTCCATTCTAGGTACCTGCAAGATACACAAATACAAAGCAAATACACACATAATCTTAGCCTTAACGAGATGGTTCTGACTTTTAATTTTCACGAAACCCTAGGTTGAACCAACGCAAGTTCCCACCCCCGGGAACGCGCCTTCAACCTACTCCTCTCAGGAGACGATTGCCACCCAGTCCATTCGGGTGGACTTTTACTTAGCCTTCGATACTCTTGGATCTTGAGACGTTTGAACCTCGACCCGTCTCTACTTATGTCCTTAGTCATTGCTCAGCTAAGTTGCTTAATCCCTCGGACCAAGACTTCGTGCCCAAACCCTAGGTCCAGGATTTCGGTGCCCGAACCTCGGCCGGGAGTTCGTGCCCAATTCCTCGAACCGGGAGTTCGGTGCCCAACCCTCGGCCAGGACTTAGTGCCCAATTCCTCGAACTAGGTCTTCGTGCCCAAACCTTGGTCAGGACTTAGTGCCCAATCCATGATCAAGACTTAGTGCTCAATTTTTCGAACCAGGACTTCGTGCCTAGGATAACTAAGACTTTGGTTCACTTTGGTCCAGTTTTCTTAACTACCCTTCCCTTGTTGAATGTATCACTAACTTAAGCATATTGTCAAACATTGAAACACTTACAGGAGGACATCACTGATGCATCTTGCACCAACAGGATGCGCACACAAGCCTTCCCTTGGCTTGCCTCCATGCTACCCTTCACGTGTGTCATTTGAAGTCCACTTCCCGGCTTGCCCTTGGAGTCCTCCTCCCTCGGCTCTCATCCCTTGGATAAGTCCTCCATGTGTGATTCTCTAAGTCCTGCAAACTCAATCACACATATCAAATAACAAGATAACATCCTAACCTTAAACATATTGACACACACACATCAAAATCATGATCTTCCCGATCATCCTTGGGTTGATTGCCCCAACAGTTTTAACAGCTCTTGGTCGGGCATCCACAGCACCCAGACCAAGCGTACTCACCTCGGGCATCCGCAGCACCTCGAGGTAGTAGGGTTTAAGCAGGCAAGTACTCAGTGTTCTTTAAATAATATTTCATTTTCTTCTTTGTTTACTGAACTGCATGGCAGTGCCAACAAGAATACAAGTTTTATGTGGACAACTCAAAATCTCACAGAGTACGATAAGATCGGAGATGATTGGCATGTCATGGCCTCTCCAACCCCTTGCCTTTGTCATCCTTCAGATAGTAGCTGCCTCCTATGAGCTTTCAGGTGATGACGTAGGGTATGCCCTACTGAGGCTTCAACTTCCCAATGTCACTGACTGGCTTGATCCTTTTTCAGACCTTGTCTCCGACTTCAAAGCTGCGGGCAATCACTCGGTGATTATTGGATTGTTGCATACGCTGTCGGTACGCTTCAAGCTGGGCGACTTCTTTATCACGGACCTCTGACACGAGATCTAGGTCGATCAGCCGCTCTTGATCATTGTTCTCTTTGTTATAGTGCTACCGCCGGATGGACTCCTCGCCTACTTCCATCGGAATCATGGCCTCAGCTCCATACACCAGCTGAAAAGGGCTTTGACCTAATCCTTCTCATGGAGTGGTACTGTAGGACCATAAAATACTGGAGATCTCCTCGACCCAGCTACCTCGGACGTGATCTAGCTTTATCTTGAGTCCTCTGAGGATTTCCCGAATAACGACTTCGGCTTGGCCATTGTCCTGAGGGTACGCGACCGACGTGAAGGCTTGGCGAATACCTAGCCCCTCGCACCATTCTTTGAGTTTGCGCCCGACAAACTACCTTCCATTATCCGACACCAGCTTGTGAGGGATGTCATATCTACAGACAATATCCTTCCATAGGATCTTCATCACAGAAGCCTCCGTGATGTGTGTCAGAGGCTCAGCTTCCACCCATTTGAAAAAATAGTCCACGAGAACTAGCAGAAACTTCTTTTCCTGAGGTCCGATGGGAAACGGGTCTACAATGTCCATTCCCCATTGATCGAATGGGTAGGACACTGTGGAGACTCGCAAGGGCTCGGTCGGTCAATGAGTCACATGCTGACATCTATGGCAGGCCTCGCATCCGGCCACGAACTTGAGAGCGTCAGCCTATAGAGTGGACCAAAAGTACCCTGCCAGGATAATCTTCCTAGACATAGACCTTCCCTCAATGTGGCTTCCGCAGATGCCTTTATGTACTTCTCGCATCACATAGTCGGTTTCCTCTGGCCGGACACATTTGAGGAGTGGTCGGGCAAAGGCTCTTCTGTATAGTTGATCTCCAACTGATGTGAATTTGGCAGCCCACCGGCGGAATAATCAGACTTCTTGATCCATGGTTGTAGCGTTCTCGCTGCGTAGGAACTCCACATATGGATCTCTCCAATCGGCTACGATATTGCCTTCCGCCTCTTCTCCAATATAAGCTACAGTCTCTTCAGGGGCACTAGGCTCATCTAGCTGCTAGGTCGAGATAGAGCTAGCCAACTTGACTAGTTCGTCTGGCTTGACATTGTCTGCCCGGGAGATCTTCTACAGAATAGCCTCCCTGAAAGAGGCTTTCAGCTGCTCATAGAGGGCTACATACTTCTGCAGGCGTTCACACTTTATTTCGAAGTCGCCCTTTATTTGTTGTGCCACAAGCTAAGAGTCTGAATGTACAATGACCCAAGCTGCTCCCACATGCTTAGCTGCTTGTAGACCTTCTAGAATCGCCTCGTATTCAGCTTCATTGCTGGTGGCTCTGAAGTGAAGTCGAATAGATAAATGTAATGTATCCCCTCGAGGGGAAACCATTAGCACCCCAACTCCACTGTGCTTGCTGTTGGAAGATCCGTCGACGTAGATCTTCTAAACTCCTTTGACTTCGGACTCCGGGACAGATTCGAGCATGAAATTCGAAAGGGTCTATGCCTTGATGGCAGTATGGGGCTGATACTCAATCCCGCACTCACTCAGCTCCGCCGTCCACTTGATTAGTCGACCCGAGGTTTTTGAATTTATGAGAACTCTTCCCAGCGGGTTGTTGGTGAGAACCACAACTGGGTGTGCTAGGAAATATGGCCTGAGCCTCCGGGTCATTAAAACTAGAGCGTAGGCTAACTTCTCCATCATGGTGTAGCGTGTCTCTGCATCCTTCAAGAGGTGTCTGAAGAAATAGACTGGGTACTGCACGATGCCTTCTTCTCAGATTAGTGCAGAGCCCACAGCTTGCTCAGCCGTGGACAAGTAGATGAACAAGATCTCCCCTTCCATTGGCTTGTAAAGGACAGGGAGCTTGGCCAGGTAAGCTTTCAGCTCTGCAAGTGCCTTCTCATACTGATCGTCCCAGTCGAATTTGACTGCCTTTCTTAAAATCTTGAAGAAGGGTAGTGTCCTGTCGGCAGACTTAGAGATGAACCTGGATAAAACTGTAATCCTGTCATTCAGCCTCTGTACATCCTTGAAGTTGCGAGGAGAGGGCATATCAAGGATGGCCTTCACCTTATCCGAATTGGCCTCAATCCCCCTCTCTGTCACCATGTAGCCTAGGAACCGGTCACTCTTTACCCCGAACAAACACTTGGTCAGGTTCAACTTCAACCGGTTAGCCCTCAAGGTGGCAAAGGTCTCTTCCAAGTCAGTTATCATGTCTTTACCCCTGTCTATCTTGATCTGGATGTCATCTACATAGACTTCAATGTTCCTCCCGATCTAATGCCTAAAGACTTTATCCATCATACGCTGGTAGGTTACCCCAGCATTGTGTAACCCGAAAGGCATGATGTTATAGCAATATGTGTTATCTGCCATCACAAAGCTGACTTTTTCTTGGTCTTTAGGCGCGAGAGGAATCTGGTGGTACCAGGCGTCCAGCATGGAAATGAACTCATGGAATCTGTTGGTGCAATCAACCCATGTTTGATCAGGTAGATCATGAGTTTTGATGTGTGTGTCAATATGATTAAGTTAAGTTTTCATGTTGATTTGATGTGTGTTTGAGTCGTGCAAGACTTAGTGAATCACACATGAATAACGGAGTGAAGCATCCGAGGGACGAGAGCCAAGGAAGAGGACTTAAGGGCGAGCCGAGGAAGTAGACTTCAAAGGCATACATGAAGGATGACATAGAGACAAGTCGCGGGCTTGTGTGCGCTTCCGAGGGACGAGAGATGATGGAAGAGAACTTCAAGGGGCAAGCCAAGGAAGTGGACTTCAAGTCATACACGAAGGGTGAACTCCGGTGAGGTTGAGAGTGCATTTGTAAGTATAGCAGTCGATTGGAAAGAGTACCAGTCAACTGGTACTACTGAGAGCGCACTGTAGCAGTCGACTGAGAGGGACACCAGTCGACTCATCTTTCTGTAAGGTCGAACAGCTGGGAGCAGTCGACTGACCTCTAGAGCTGTTGACTGGTCTGTTCGAAATAGAGTCGTTAGGCTAATCGTTGGCTGAGACATCAGTTGACTGCCCCTAGGGGCAGTTGACTGATGTCGGGGCTGAGTTGTTTGTTTAACAGCTCTCTCCAATATTTAAATGGGAGCTTAAGACTGTAGCGACCCGCCTTCTCTACTTCAGACGGATCGTTACTTCTCTCTACTTCTCGACTTTTGATACATGACTAAAGAAATGCGGAAATCTTTTTCTTTTTTTTTATTCGTCTAACAATTATATTCTAACTTAAGCAATCATGCATATTAACATATCACACGTTCTATCTCAAAAACTGACAAATGATACTTGTAGAAGCTTGCCTCGCCCAACTCGAACTGCAGGTATCAGTCGACTGGTACTGTACCAGTCGACTGGTAGGGCCTGAAATCAAAATTTCAGGTTTCGGCACTTGCTTCAAAGGTCCACCAATCATGTAGTTTCGAGCCATATAAAACTATGATACCATTTCTATACTCTATGACAGTTTTCAAATGAGTTTAGCCAATCAAAACGAATCCATAAACTTGAAATTTGGACTTTTGCGGAAGAAAATAAACTATACAAGTTATATGAACTTTAACACTAAAGTTTGTACCAATCTTGACTTCTATACATTCATAACACCAAATACATGTCCTATGACCTTGCTAAAGCATCATGAAATGTGAATGCAACTTTTCTAAACATATTTAAGCAATGAAACTTAATTCAAAGAAGAAATTGATACTATCTTGGCACATGCATCTATTTCTCTAACAAAGTATCAATGTCTCCAACTACTCACAATTCTACTCATCCAATGCAATCATAAGGATATGCAAGCTAAAAGAAATGACATGGAATCTTTACTCTAAGAAATTGAGTATGTAAAACTATCCAAAACTTAAACGTTCGCTAAACTCCATAAAACAAGAACTTGAAATTCAAATGAACTATAACATTGTGAATTAAATAACTAAATTGTCTTGTGCCAAAGATCTCTCCATAATCAGCCACCACACACACTTTACTCAGCACCGCCTCGTCGTCTTCCTTCAGAATTGCTTGCCTTTACCTTTATCTGCAATAAGAGGAAATGCAACTAGTAAGCAAAAAGCTTAGTAAGTACTATCTAGCTCACAAAATCTCGAAATGTGCAAACATGCTTCTAGATCAAATGAAATCATATGAGATACTAATATGCTTGAAAGAAACACTAAGAACATGTATAACTCAAAACATGCATACTCAAGCAATAATAAATCTCAATTTACTTTTCTTGGCTCAACTTGAAACTTTAGCTATTCTTTAACTTTTGAAAACTTTCTTAAACTTTCGAAACTTTGCTAAAGCATATACTTGAAAATAATAATCACTTGGATCCACTGAAGACGTAAGTACCATCTCATATGCGCGTTCCCTAAAAGGTTGGGGTAGCGAGCCACCAATCCTAATAGAGCAGACCTTGGTCTACCAGGGCCAAGACCTTGGAATTGGACACCTGGATTTCTTTAACGACGCCCTTGGACGCCGGGTACTGGCCTTATAAAATAAAATAGCTTTTCTTTCTTTTCTTTCTTATCTGTAAATGCCTTGGCATTTTCTGGAGCACCTTGCGTGCTAAAATCCCTAAGTCTTGACTTTTGGGGATTTCTTAAGGCCTTGGCCTTTTCTTTTCTTATCTTTATCTTTTCTTTTCTTTTCTCATAGCTTTTCTTGGACCCTAAACTCACATAGGGTATTAATCAACATATATAAGCATATAATGAACTAAGATCACATGCAAAAACTCAAACAAAAAGGAAATATCTCTTTTAAAAACTTTTAAAGGAAATTCTCGCGGAAAAACCGCCTCTTACTGCAGGTGAGCAGTACTTACATTGATATCTTGGACTTACAACCAAGATTGACGTCTAGAGCTCGGGAGAAACTTGAGATCTCGGAGAATTCTTCACGCCTACGCGTTCCTCTCGTCGCGGGGATCCCGAATATAGGAATATCTCTTGGAGAAGAGCTTTGGCCGGCCCTCTAGGGCTTGGTGTGGCGTGCGCACAAGAGAGGAGAGGGAGAGGGGTCGGCGCAACTTGGGAGAGGGAGAGGGTTTGAGAGAAAATAAAACTTCTCTCTTTAATAATCTATTTATACCTATGGGGCGGATCGACCTAACTACCCCTTAAATATACTTCTCTCCATCCCTTGTTGTGCTTGATACCCTAGCCTGGCTGGTCGCGCGCTTGCCTTGTCTTGCGCTGGTCGCGGGTTCGAACCACCGGCTGCCCTTAAGTGGTTTTTTTTTTTTTTTCTTTTTTTTTTTCTTTTTAAAATACCAAACGAACTCGGAAAATTCCATAAAAATATTCTAAAAATACCTAAAAATATCTAGAATATTTCTAAACCATTTTTAAATAATTCTAAGGACTTTAAGAACTAAAAATGGAAATTTTGGGGCGTTACAATCCCCCATACCTTATGAAAAGTTCGTCCTCGAACTTAGAATAATTCTGGATATCTCTCTCTCATGCTGTCCTCACGTTCCCAAGTAGCCTCTTCATGCTTTTGATTCTGCCAGATGACCTTCACTAGTGGCACTTCTTTGTTTCTTAATCTTTTAACTGCCTTGTCCACTATCTGTGTCGGTCTGCTCTCATAACTAAGATCTTCTTGGATCTGTACTGACTGAGGCTGAATCACTTGGCTAGGGTCGTGAATACACTTCTTTAGCATAGAGACATGAAAGGTACTGTGGATAGCTGACATATCCTCTGGTAGGTCCAGCTCATATGCTACCTTACCCACCCTCTTTATGATCTTGTAGGGTCCTATGTAGCGAGGACTTAGCTTGCCCTTCTTGCCAAATCTCACCACTCCCTTCATGGGAGCGACCTTGAGAAATACTGAATCTCCAACTTGAAATTCAAGTGGCCTACGGCGTGTGTCAGCATAACTTTTCTGTCTACTCTGGGCAGTCTCAATCCTCTGGCGGATCGTCTGGATAGCCTGAGTGGTCTCATCTATAAGCTCAGTCTGGCTGCCTAGTTCTGACTCCATCTTCTTCCTCTCACCAGCTTCTTGCCAACATATGGGTGATCTACATTTCCTGCCATACAATGCCTCATAAGGCGCCATCCTGATGGTGGCCTGATAGCTATTGTTGTAGGCAAACTCAGCTAAGCACAGAAATTTGCACCAACTACCCTTAAAGTCCAACGCACAAGCCCTGAGCATGTCTTCTAAAATCTGATTTACTCTCTCTGTTTGTCCATCTGTCTGGGGATGGAAGGCTGTGCTGAACTGAAGTTTGGTGCCTAGGGCGTCCTGAACACACCTCCAAAAATGGGAGATGAATCGCCCATCTCTGTCAGAAACGATCGACTTCGGGACTCCGTGAAGCCTGATTACTTCTTTCACGTACAGCTGTGCTAATTGCTCTACCGAATGCGATAACTTGATGGCTAGGAAGTGGGCAGACTTGGTCAATCTGTCCACTATCACCCAAATTGCATCGTGTCCATGGGTGGTTCTTGGAAGACCTGTGATAAAGTCCATGGATATTTCTTCCCACTTCCACTCTGGAATGGGAAGAGGCTGCAGAACTCCTCCTGGTCTCTGGTGCTCTGCTTTGACCCTCTGGCAGGTCAAGCAGGTACTGATATATCTGGCCACGTCTCGCTTGAGTCCAGACCACCAGAACCTTTGCTTTAAATCTTGGTACATCTTGGTAGAACCAGGATGCATAGAGTACGGGGTACTGTGGGCTTCTTCTAAAATATTCTTTCTTAGTTCCTCATCATTGGGGACGCAAAGGCGGTCTCCAAAATAGAGGATGCCACTATCTGATACTCGAAACTCTGAATTTTCTGCCTCTTGGATCCCCTGCTTGATCTTCTGGATTTCTGGGTCTTGATCTTGCTTTCCTTGTATATCTATAAGCAGGGTTGACTCTAGAGTCAATGCAGAAAGTTGCCCAATTATTACCTCGACTCCAAAATTCTTTATTTCTTTCTGAAGTGGTAGAGACAGTGATGATAAGGACATCAGTGCCGCACAGGATTTTCTGCTCAGTGCATCTGCCACTTTATTAGCTTTACCTGGGTGGTAGAGGATTTCACAGTCATAATCTTTGACCAACTCTAGCCACCTGCGCTGCCTCATATTCAGATCTTTCTGAGTGAAGAAGTACTTCAAACTCTGATGGTCTGTGAAGATTCTGCACTGCACTCCATACAGGTAGTGTCTCCAGAGCTTCAGTGCAAAAACCACAGCTGCTAGCTCAAGGTCGTGGGTAGGGTAATTCTTCTCATAGTCCTTGAGCTGTCTGGAGGCATATGCTATTACTTTACCATCTTGCATGAGGACAGCTCCAAGGCCCATCTTGGATGCATCACTGTAGATGTCAAAGGCCTTGTCACTCTCTGGAACAGTCAGGATGGGAGCACTGGTCAATCTCTTCTTCAGCTCTAGAAAACTGTGCTCGCATTTATCTGACCATTCAAACTTCTTGTTCTTTCTGGTCAAGGCTGTGAGTGGAGAGGCTATCCTGGAAAAGTCCTCCACAAATTTTCTGTAATATCCTGCCAGGCCTAAGAAGCTTCTGATCTCACTGGCATTCTTGGGTCTACACCAGTTGCTGACTGCTTCTATCTTGGCTGGATCAACTTGAATGCCTTCTTTGGATACAATGTGACCTAGGAAGGTCACCTGATCTAGCCAAAACTCACACTTTGAGAATTTTGCATAGAGCTTCTCCTGCTGAAGGATCTGCAGCACTATCCTCAAGTGTGTAGCATGGTCCTCTGGAGTCTGTGAGTATATGAGAATATCATCAATAAATACAATGACGAATTTATCGAGATACTCCCTGAAGATGTGGTTCATCAGCTCCATGAAGACTGCTGGAGCATTGGTTACTCCAAAAGGCATTACTACAAATTCGTAGTGGCCGTATCTTGTCCTGAAGGCCGTCCTGGGGATGTCACTTTCTTTAACCTTCAGCTGATGATACCCAGAACGCAGATCTATCTTCGAGAACACTGTAGCCCCTTTGAGTTGATCAAATAAGTCATCTATTCTAGGAAGGGGGTACTTGTTCTTGATGGTTACCTTGTTCAGAGCTCTGTAGTCTATGCACAGACGCATAGACCCATCCTTCTTCTTGACGAAAAGTACAGGAGCTCCCCAGGGCGAATGACTCGGGCGAATGAAGCCCTTGTCTAGTAGCTCCTGGAGTTGCTCTTGTAATTCCTTTAACTCTGCTGGAGACATACGATATGGGGCTTTCGAGACCGGACCGGTACCCGGCACTAGCTCGATCTCGAATTCCACTTCTCGGTTGGGAGGTAGTCCAGGTAATTCTTCTGGGAACACTTCTGGATATTCGCAGACTACCCGTACATCCTCCTGCTTGAGTTCTTCCTTTGCTTCTGATTCCACTATGTGTGCAAGAAAACCAGCACACCCTTGCTCTAGCATCTGGTGGGCTGCCAAGGCTGAGAGAAATTTCTGAGTCTTCCTCCTTGGGGCTCCTTGAAACTCGAATGGTGGTTCCCTTCTGGGCTGAAAACCACCTTCCTTCTACGGCAGTCCACTGAAGCGCTGTACTTACTGAGGAAATCCATGCCCAATATGATGTCGAAGTCCTGCATCGCAAGGACTATCAGATCGACATGTAGCTCTCGGTCTGAAATCTTGATTGGCACAGCCCGGAGCCGCTGGGTGGATTCCATGATTTCCCCTGAAGGGAGAGTTGTCAGGAATCTGGACTCCCAACTCTCTGTAGGCACCTGTAACTTACTAGCAAAAGGTACTGATACGAAAGAATGGGTCGCCCCAGTGTCAAACAGTGTAGTAGCTAAATGCTGAAAAATAACTATTTGACCTGTTACGACCGTGGAGGCGCTGGCAGCTTCTTCCTTCGTGAGGGAAAAGACTCTGGCATTGGTTGGAACTGGTGCTGCTTCCAATCCTCCCTGACTGATCTGAGGTCCCTCCAGCATAGTAGGCATGTAATGTAACTGGGGCTTGCCTCCATACTGTACGGACTGCTGAGGAAGTACTTTAACTTGTTTGGGCAGTCTCTGGATCTGTGTCCCTCTTGTCCACATGAATAGCATCCAGTTACACCCAAAAGGCATGTTCCTGGATGGTTCCTCCCACACTTAGGACAAGGTGGATACCTAGCTTGCTTATTCTCTGGTTTTCCTTTCTGGCTGCCAGGCCACTGCTTCCTTTTGTGGTTCTTGTTCTTCCAGTTCTGGCTATTTGGCTGAGGCTTCTGGCCTCCTATTGTCTTGTTCTCAATCAGGACTGGCTTCTGCTGTGCTTGCTGTGCCTTGATGCTATTCAGGTAGTGCTCTGAGATTAGAGCACTACTGACCAACTCCTCGCTGGTCTGGGGTCGGTGCATCCCGCTGTTCACGTTGAGTGCTATCTCAGGGTTCAGCATGCGGAGCATCAGTCTGACTCGCTCCTTCTCTGTGCTGACTAGCTCTGGGCAGAGGCGAGCTAGTCTGTTGAACTTTGCGACTGCTTCTCCCACTGGTAGGCTACCCTGTCTGAACTCCATGAAGTCCTCGAAGTGCTTGTTGGTAACCTTCATGTGGAAAAATTCCTCATAGAACTCGTGCTCAAAATCTGCCCAGCTCATCTGGTTGACTATCTTCTTACTCTTGACTCGCTCCCACCACATACGAGCATCTCCAGTTAGGCAGAAGGAGGCACATTTGACCTTCTCAACCTCTGGCCAGTCAAGAAGCTCCATTGTGCTCTCTAAAGTCTTGAACCAAGCCTGGGCATCCCAGGGCTCAGTCGTGCCTGAGAAGCTTTCGGGTTTCAGCCTCTGCCACTGGACGAGGTATGCTTCTTGTCTTCGGTTCACGGCAGGGGTCTCCTGTGGGACTGGTGGAACTTCAGCCACTACTGGAGTTCCCACTCCTGCTGTGGGTGGTGTAGGGGGCACTGGGTGCTGATTCGCCATCAGTGTGGCGATGGTCTTCTGTTGTTCTGTAATCTGAGCTTGCATTTGAGCAATGACTGCCATCAGGTTTGGCTGTTCTGTGCCAGGCTCACTGTTATCTTGAACTGGAGTTCTGTTATTAGCATTAGGAGCTCGGCCTCTTCTTGCCATCTAATAATGCATAAAGGAACAAGAAATCACTACTACATCTCTAGGTATAAACTTGTCTTCTTACTTAGAAATCTGATATCCATTCTAGGGATTAAACATGATTCCGTGATACTAAGGGATTAAACATGCTTCCTTGTTCTATGCACATGTGAGTAGTACTTAAGCATTTCTCTATACTGCAATTAAATAAAGGAGCAATAGAAAAACTGAAACTTAAAGCTTTCTTACTTGAAGACGGCAAGGTTGATGCTGATGTGTGTGTGATGCTGGAGAATGGGAACTGCTCTGATACCACCTGTAGCGACCCGCCTTCTCTGCTTCAGACGGATCGTTACTTCTCTCTACTTCTCGACTTTTGATACATGACTAAAAATGCGGAAATCTTTTTTTTTTTTAATTCATCTAACAATTATATTCTAACTTAAGCAATCATGCATATAACATATCACACTTCTATCTCAAAACCGCAAATGATACTTGTAGAAGCTTGCCTCGCCCAACTCGAACTGCAGGTATCAGTCGACTGGTACTGTACCAGTCGACTGGTAGGGCCTGAAATCAAAATTTCAGGTTTCGGCACTTGCTTCAAAGGTCCACCAATCATGTAGTTTCGAGCCATATAAACTATGATACCATTTCTATACTCTATGACAGTTTTCAAATGAGTTTAGCCAATCAAAACGAATCCATAAACTTGAAATTTGGACTTTTGGGAAGAAAATAAACTATACAAGTTATATGAACTTTAACACTAATGTTTGTACAATCTTGACTTCTATACATTCATAACACCAAATACATGTCTATGACCTTGCTAAAGCATCATGAAATGTGAATGCAACTTTTCTAAACATATTTAAGCAATGAAACTTAATTCAAAGAAGAAATTGATACTATCTTGGCACATGCATCTATTTCTCTAACAAAGTATCAATGTCTCCAACTACTCACAATTCTACTCATCCAATGCAATCATAAGATATGCAAGCTAAAAGAAATGACATGGAATCTTTACTCTAAGAAATTGAGTATGTAAAACTATCCAAAACTTAAACGTTCGCTAAACTCCATAAAACAAGAACTTGAAGTTCAAATGAACTATAACATTGTGAATTAAATAACTAAATTGTCTTGTGCCAAAGATCTCTCCATAATCAGCCACCACACACACTTTACTCAGCACCGCCTCGTCGTCTTCCTTCAGAATTGCTTGCCTTTACCTTTATCTGCAATAAGAGGAAATGCAACTAGT
>JAGFNQ010008183.1:0-22687 GCA_024364735.1 Boesenbergia rotunda
ATTGCCTTAGACACTTCTCTCATATCACTAACAAACTCCCACTTGGCCTAATGCAATCGCTACGGTATCCAATACCACAGGCTCTAACATGACCCTCAAACTTGCTCTGAGGCAAGGCCTTAGTTAAAGGATCCGCTAAATTCCTTTCAGTGGGAATTTTCTCAATTTGTATGTCATTCCTACTTATAATCTCTCTGATCAGATGATAGCGGCGAAGCACGTGTTTGGATCGCTGATGAGACCTTGGTTCCTTTGCTTGTGCAATAGCTCCATTGTTGTCGCAGTAAACCGGCACTGCATCATCAATGGTTGGAACCACGCCAAGTTCGGAGACGAACTTCTTGATCCAGACTGCTTCCTTTGCTGCTTCCGAAGCTGCGATATATTCCGCTTCCGTGGTGGAATCCGCTACGGTGTCTTGTTTGGAACTTTTCCAACTTACTGCGCCTCCATTCAAAGTAAATACGTATCCAGACTGCGATTTGGAGTCATCCTTATCTGTCTGGAAACTGGCATCTGTATACCCACGTATTACCATATCTCCTTCTCCATATATTAGGAACACATCCTTAGTTCTTCTTAAGTACTTAAGGATTGTCTTAACAGCCGCCCAATGATCCATTCCTGGATCCGACTGGTATCTGCTTGTGACGCTCAAAGCATACGATACATCGGGCCTAGTACATAACATAGCATACATGATAGATCCTATCGCGGATGCATAGGAATCTTATTCATGCAAATCCTCTCGTCTTCTGTGCGCGGACACATAGACTTTGAAAGGTTGATCCCATGCCTGATGGGAAGGTAACCTTTCTTGGATTCCGACATGCTAAACCTTTTTAGCACTCGGTCTATATATGTAGACTGCGAAAGACCAAGCAACCGTTTTGATCTATCTCTATAGATTCTAATCCCAAGGATATAGGTTGCTTCTCCCAGGTCTTTCATGGAGAAAGTTTTGGACAACCAAATTTTAACTGTCTGTAAGACTGATATATCGTTTCCTATAAGTAAGATGTCATCGACATATAATACTAGGAATACGACTGCACTCCCACTAACCTTCTTGTACACACAAGGTTCGTCAGGATTTTGTGAGAAATCAAACTCTTTGATTGTCTCATCAAAACGGATGTTCCAGCTCCTAGATGCTTGCTTCAGTCCATATATGGATCGTCGAAGCTTGCATACTTTGGTTTTATCAACCGATGTGAAACCTTCAGGTTGTATCATGTATACATCCTCAAGCAGGTTTCCGTTAAGGAAAGCTGTTTTCACATCCATTTGCCATATCTCATAATCATAATGAGCTGCTATGGCTAGGAGCATCCGAATGGATTTAAGCATAGCTACTGGCGAATAGGTTTCGTCATAATCAATTCCTTGCTTCTGACGATATCCTTTTGCCACTAATCTAGCCTTAAAGGTAACAACATTACCTTCCATGTCGGTTTTCTTCTTGAAAACCCACTTGCACCCTATGGGCTTAATCCCTTCAGGTGGGTTAACCAAGTCCCATACTTGGTTTTCGTACATGGAATCCATTTCCGACTTCATGGCCTCAAGCCATTTGTCCCTTTCTGAACTTTTCAGAACATCTTCATAACTGATAGGTTCGTCATCGCTTATGAGTAACACGTCGTTCGATTCACTTACGAGAAATCCGTATCTCTCTGGAATATTGCGTGTCCTATCAGATCTACGAAGAGGTGGTGTAGTTTTAGGTTCAACTGATAGCTCATCATTATGAGGTATTGGTTGTGGGTCTAGACTAGGTGTCTCTGTAATGTCTATTGGAGTTTCTTGAACTTCATCAAGTTCAATGCCACTCCCACTGTTTTCTTGTAAAAGAAATTCTTTTCCAGAAATACAGCATGCCTTGAAACAAACACCTTTTGTTCCAAGGGATGATAGAATTGGTAACCCTTCGTTTCCTTAGGGTATCCAATAAATAGACATTTATCAGACTTAGCATCCAATTTGTCTGATACAATCCGCTTCACATAAGCAGGACAACCCCATATCTTAAGGTGAGTTAAGTGGGGTTTCTTACTATTCCATGTCTCATATGGAGTAGTAGAGACTACCTTGGTCGGGACTCTGTTTAGCAAGTAAACAGCTGTCTTAAGTGCATAGCCCCAAAAGGATTTTGGAAGAGTTGCATGATTCATCATTGACCTAACCATGTCCATCAAGGTTCGGTTGCGCCTCTCAGATACACCATTATGCTGTGGTGTATACGGCGGAGTCCATTGGGATAATATCCCATTGTCCCTAAGATAATCTTGAAACTCTTGACTTAAGTATTCACCACCCCGATCGGATCGAAGTATTTTAATACTTTTGCCAAGCTGTTTCTCTACTTCATTTCTGAATTTCTCAAAGGCTTCAGATTTGTGTTTCATCAAGAACACGTACCCGAATCGTGAGTGATCATCGATAAAGGTGATGAAGTAGCTATAGCCTCCTTGTGCAAGAGTTGACATTGGTCCACATACATCAGTATGTATTAGACCAAGCAATTCTCCCACTGGATTACCTTTTCCGGAAAAGGGTAATTTGGTCATCTTGCCTTTTAAGCACGATTCGCATGTATCAAATGAACCGGGTTCAAATGATTCCAAAATTCCACATCGGTGTAATTCGGTCATGCGTTTCTTACTTATATGGCCAAGACGACAATGCCAAGTGTAGGAGTCTATTCGATTATCTATTCGAGCACGTTTGTTGCTAACTTCGATATTGAAAATGTCACTGGATAAATCTAACATGTAGATTCCATTGCACAAAGTTCCATTCCCATAAAGAACACCATTTAAAGTTATGTAACAACAATTGTTACTAAAAGTTAAATGATAACCCTTTTCATTCAGACATGAAATAGATACAATGTTCTTTATCAACGAAGGAACAAAATAACAATTATCCAATTCTAAGACACGTCCTGTAGGGAGCTTTAGCAAATATGTTCCGATGGCAACAGCAGCAATCTTTGCTCCGTTTCCAACTCGCAAATTCGCTTCTCCCTTGACGAGTCTTCTTCTATTCCTTAGCCCTTGTATGTCATTACATATATGTGAGCTACACCCAGTATCAAGTACCCATGTGTTTGAGGAAATAGAGTGACATTCAATAACGAAGATACTTGAAGAGGATGAGGCATCGGATGCCTTATTCTTCAAGGACTCAAGATAAACCTTGCAGTTTCTTCGCCAGTGACCCTCCTTGCCACAATGATGGCAAGTGCCTTTTAGGGTATTTTCAGTCTTTTTGGCCTTTTTCTTCTTTCCCTTATTCTGTTCTTTGGCCTTCCTCTTAGAACCTTTCTTCGAGGAACCAACTAACAGTACCGTCTTTTGATCCTGCTTCACAGAAGGCTCTACAGTCTTCAGCAGGTTGAGCAACTCAGGAAACTGGTCTGGAGTTGCATTTTCAGGAGGACGGTTGGGAAGTTGATCTTCAAGGACATAAGCAAGCTTTTCTGCCTTAAGGACTATCCTCAAGTTTCGAAGCCAGTCCATGAAGTTTGGCCCAGTCAGTTTATTGGTGTCCAAAATGGAACGCAAATTCAGAGAAGACATGATCAAGTGATTATCCTAGAAATACAAATTGAGTTTATGTGAGAAGAATGATTAAAGAATGTATCAATATACATCAATAAAATCCTATTTATTTTTCAAATTGAATAACCCTTTTTATCAATTCGGGAGATCGTAGGAACATCTCCAAATAGGTTGATATCCAACCATAGGTAAGAACAACCATGGCTGTGGCCATCAAGTTTTTCTTAGCTATGAAGGTAGGTAATTATACTGATTACATATCACATATATGTAACTATCACTTTATGCTATCAACTAATTGAATGTTTGCATAAATCATTGGGTTGTTAACTCATTAACAAGTATGCAACATTATACATAGCACCCAACTGCACCTCTCTTTACATCGACCTTGGCTGTGGCACAACAAATCGATGCTCCAAGCTTAAGGCTGACCCATCAATCAAGAAATAGTTTTAATATGGTTGGAGCTCATTCAACCGTTTAGTCAGGCTTGGATGTGTCCAACAACCAAAACTAAGGATTGACCTCTGACTCCAACTATATTATCCATAAACTAATTCCATGGTTTGAACATGTTGAGGTTCAAGCTGGGCATGGATGTGTCCATCAACCCAAACGAGAAACAAAACTCCGATTCTAACCATATTAATGGAAGGTGTTGGCCTTAATATTTTGTAAGGGGTTTTGGTCTCATCCTTTCTTTCCAAGCACATTCATGACATAGAATTATGTCATGACTAACGATTTCCTTAATTAAGTATGTATGTGACTTAAGTTATCAAGTCTCATTAATTGAATTAGGAACCGGATTTCCTAATTCCAATTTCATACTTAATTAAAGGAATTGTTTTGGGAAACAATTTCCTAAATTGTCATAATTAATTTCGGAAATAATATGTTCAAGACTTTGATTTCTCTAAATCAAATCTTATTAAATTAAGAGATAAATCCCTTAATTCAACCACATATTATTTTCATGAAAATCTCATTTAAGAAACTCTATAGGAAACCATTTTCCTAATTAATTTTGGAGACAACAATATGTAAGAACATCACCTCTTAAACATTTTTATTCATGGATTTAATTAATTACAACAAATGTTTTCTAAGGGTGGCTCCCCGAGGCTCAGATACCCAAAGAAAAGGAATGTGTTGTAAATCCAATTGGACGACTCCCCGAGGCTCAATCCAAATCAAACATGACAATTTCAATTAAAAATTGGGAAATTAAATTACAACAACTAACTTTAAATTGGACGGCTCCCCGAGGCTCAATCCAAAATAAAGAATTTTGTTGTCAATTTAAAAACCAATTCAAATTTAATTGTCAATTAACTGTCCATGAATTTGTCTAGACTTTCTTAAAAGAAAGTGCCCAAAATTGCGAGATTTCAAAAATAGGTTTTCAGAATAATTGTAAGTTTCTGGTACAAAGGAAACTTACATATTTCCAAAATTAGAAAATTTCTAAAATAGAAAAATTTCCAAAATTGGAAAGTTTCCAAAGATGGGAAGTTTTCACAATTATTATAAAATTTCAGAAATTAGAAAATTTCAAACGTTTGCGAAATTTCATGAGGATTTCCAAACTTTGAAATTCCTAAATCTAAAATTTATTATAATTTGAAAGTTTCCATAATTGAAAGTTTTCCGAAATTGAGATCATGACAAAGTTTTCAACAAAACAATTATATGATTAAGTCGAACACTAACCGGCTCTGATACCACTGTTGGGTCCGGGTGCATGCCGACAAGGATACGAGTTCGTAAAATTTTAAATATTTACGTGTAGCGGAAGAATTTGCATAAAATAATTTCCTAAATTATTTTAACTTCGTATCTAGCATGCAATCTTATGGTGTGTTGACATAATCATAAATAAAACTTTGCGGAAATGTAAACTAATTTACCAAGTACCTCGCTTAACTCGAAGTAAGGGACGAGATCCAACCGTAGCGTCCCTTGGAAGCTCCGCCTCTATTCACATCCACGCCGAGTTCTCTTCGGGATGACTTCGCAAAGTCACGAGTTTTGTGCCGACGAGAACTACTAGATTCTCGGAAGGCACAACAAAGAAGATCAAGAGAAGAAAAGGAAACTAACCAACGAAGTAACGGAATCGAATTCCGAGAGAGAGGGAGATGTGATCCGCTTCTTCTTCTTCTTGGTTGGTTTCTTCTTCTCCTTGAAGCTCACGGCAACACCTTGCCTTGGTGTAGGTTGGGCGCCGGCCCTAATGGAGCTAGGGTGGCCGCCGGCCCTAATGGAAGGGAGGGGGAAGGAGGAGAGAAGAGAAGAGAGAGAGGGAGAGCTCTATTTCGATTATCAAAATCTTAGGAATCCAAGGCTTGCCTATGGTTCCTTATATAGTTGCTTCTCCCTTGCCAAGTCTCCTCTTAACCGAATTAACGGAATTAGTTATCATAAGAAATTTATCCTATAAATTCTCTTATGAATTATTCCGTTTAAACCAAGTTTTATTATAACTAACTTTATAATAAAACTAATTAGTTATCATAAGAAATTTATCCTATAAATTCTCTTATGAATTTTATTATAACTAACTTATAATAAAACTAATTAATTATCATAAGAAATTTATCCTATAAATTCTCTTATAATTATTCCGTTTAAACCAAGTTTATTATATAACTTTATAATAAAACTAATTAGTTATCATAAGAAATTTATCCTATAAATTCTCTTATGAATTTTATTATAACTAACTTTATAATAAAACTAATTAATTATCATAAGAAATTTATCCTATAAATTCTCTTATGAATTATTCCGTTTAAACCAAGTTTTATTATAACTAACTTTATAATAAAACTAATTAATCTCTCCTTTTATTATGGAATAAATTTTATAAGAAATTTATAAACTTTCTTATTATGGAAAAATCAATTCATAATTGATTTTATAAAATTAAAATAAACCAATTCATGGATTATTTTAACTTCCATAAAAAGAATAAATTTCTATAAATTTATTTATATAAATTTCTTTATACAAATTTATTTATCCATAATTTATAAAATAAATCGTGCTAGATTTACTTTATTAATTAAACCAAAATTAATTGGTTATCTCCCCAATAGGTGGCCGGCCAACCAAGGAGGGTTGGCACCCTCTTTGGCCGGCCCAAACCGAGCCGAACCAACGCGAATTAAACTCATTTAATTCGCCCAAAAAGCCTTCAAAAGACTTAGCCATTTTTAGCTTCCATTGCGCCTCTGATTAACTCAGATTCGACTTATTTCTCTTGATCGGAAAATCCAATTTTCAACTCATTTTAAATCCCTCGGATTACTCGTAGTGCGTGTGACTAAATAGGCTTTCGATTTATGTTGGCCGTCTATAATCAACTAATTATAGAACGATCATGAGTGGCACCTAGTAGTACATCATGATCCCCAATTAATCGAAAGATCAACGGTTTGACCTCAGAAGAAATTATTCTGAAACCCTTCAGCAGCTCTAATGAATCGTGCCCCATTCCCTTCACCATCTTATACCCACTTGGTTCAGGACACGGTCTATTTGTGTCAGTCCCCACTAGGCTGACTACGTCACACCTAGCCCAAGTAATGTCTTTCTCGTCCTTTGGATTTCTAATTACTCTCATGTATTTAAGAGACTTGCACTCTTAACATGATATACTCTGGCCAGAGATTTTGAGTAACAATCCGACGATAGGCCTGGGTATACATCTCCTCGTAAGGAGTGGTGAATCCTTTGTAGGCTGTTCAAACATCTTCGGGCACTTCGGCTTATACCCAATCATCCTGGGTCCACACCTCCTTGGAGATGCTTGCTTAAGATGTTAAAGTATAAGTCTCCATGACCAAGATGACTTGAACACCGCAAGTCAAAGGAACATCGCACTTAAGCCGCAGTAAGAACTTCATTGACATATCTATAGATATATTCCATATGAAGTCTTACAGCTAGTCACTCCAATGAACTAGTTCCCTTAACTAGCATCCATGTTTATCTCCGGATATCCCTATGCCACCAGCCAGTGAGAATCAGCTGATTAGAGAATAACTCATGCTAGTCTCAACAGAATTGATAGTGTCCGTTTTTATCAATTCATCGACTAGGGATATTTTCAATACTTCACATTTGCACATTTAGAGATAATCACTAGTTGTGATCCTATCACAAATTCTCTTATGCTGTGAGTTGTATTGTGGACATTCAGTAGATGAGTTTAAGATCCCAATCAAATACACAAGCATGTATACTCAAATAGTGAATTATCATTTATTAATATAAATGATTTACAATCATAAGGCGATTGCCTTAGGACACTTCTCTCATATCACTAGCAGCATGACTCTTCCTAGATTTTATTGTAGGACCGGTGCCGTCGATAAAGGGGGGGGTGAATATCGACCTTTAAAACTCTTCGCGGTAATTCGTATGCATTTCGGTTAGTACTTAAACAGAGCGTTAGTAGCAGCGGAATATTAAACAATAAAGTAAAGAATGACACAAAACAGACGACAGATTGCACACAAGATTTACTTGGTTCCCAACCCTCCAAGGTCAGTACATCCAAGGTCTAAGCACGGAAATGCCTGTCCACTATTGGTCTCCTTTCCGGACTTTCCGGAGGCGGAGCAACCCGTCTTATAGTGAAATAGTTACAATCATAAATATAGGAAATTCAGTGCAGAATAATAAAAGCAAACCAAAACAAAATGGTCGAAAACTCGGCCGATCTGGACCTCCAAAGTGCCGCGCACTTCCTCTTGGAGCCTCTCGGTCGTAGAACCTTGCTTTAGCACTTTGTCGTCAGTCAAAAAGCTCAGAATGGATCTTGGAAGTTGTGTTTTGAGCCTTGGGGTCGAAGCCCTTTTATAGGCTTCATGGGGGTGCCTGTGTCGATGGAGGCGCCTACATGTGACCTCTCCTGCGCGATCTCTTATCCGCAGGTTCGGTCAGTACTTATCCATCTCACAGGGGCGCCTGAGCTAATGGGGGCACCCGTATTGTAATGACCCAGAAAATTCTCTTAATATTTTTTTTAAAATAATGAGCATGTCTAGATAATTTTCCGATGGACCTAGAAATATTAGTACGAACCTTAGTTTAGAAATCCATGTTTTCTCACTTAAATTGAGAAACTAAGTACTAATGGGCCTTATATGGGCTTTTTAGTACCATGGTTATTAGTAGATTTGGTGCAAAATTTAATATAAATCTACATGGATTATAATTGGGAATATTAGCATGATTATGGGTGAATTTTAGGGGAATTTTCGGAAATAATAGAAAATAAAATAAAAATAAAATAAAAAATAAAGTGCATGCACCAAGGATTGAACCTTGGACCTCTTCTACAACCATGCATGCACTAACCAATTCACCTAGTAAGGGAGTGCTATGAAGGAATGAAGTGAATTCTTGTTAAGCCTAGAGGAAAGTGAGGAGTCACAAGAGAGAAGGCACCATGTCTCTTCACTTACCCCTCTTCATGGTGCATAAATAAGAGATAACTTAACCATTAAGGTTCATTTCTCTTCTCCTCATCCACCAAGCCACATTTCTCCTCCTTCTTCCTCCTTCTAGCCGAACCCCATTGGAGGGGTTTTCCTTGGAGAAAAGTCCACAAGAAGTCCACTCCTTCAAGATCCAAGATTCTTGTTCAAAGTTACAAAGGCTAGAGGTGGTTAAAAAGTAAAAAGGTCTTCATCCTTCTCCCAAATCTAAGGTCTAAAACCAAGATAATCTAAGGTAAGACTCCCTCACATTGGTATAATAGTTCCTTTGTGATTTTTAGCATAATATAAAGTTGGTTTTAGGTTTGATGTTGAGAAAACCATGTTTTGGACCCCTAAAGTATTTGGCCACCATGGGTTTTGGGTCCATGATGATGTTAAAAATCTAAATCATGCTTTCTAAGGTGTTCTCATGATGTTTAGAGAATAAGTATAATTTTTGGGAATTTTTGGAGTACCCTAAGACCCTTTAGGGCTTGGGACCATGATAAGGATTCCATAGCTAGGGTTGGATTTAACCCTCCAAGTGTATGTCTTGTATACCCTAATGATACAAGGGAGGTTGAGGATGTTTTATGTGAATTTTCACATGGCCTAGAGGCCCTACAAGTTTCGGCCAAGATGGATAATAGGGCAAGGAGTTAGGGTTTGTTGCAAGTATGGGTTCCAATGGCTCCTATGGTATGATATGGATGGTGTTAGATGTTTAATTGGAATTTTTATGAATTTTTCATGGACCCATGGTCCATGTGGGTTTCAGCCAACCCTAGGAAGAAGGGCTAGGAGTTAGGGTTAACCCTAAAACATGAGCCCTAATAGCTTCCTATGACTTTATAAGTAATGTATGGTCTTGTATTTACCTTATGCTACCTTACATGTCATTTGAATGGTTGAACCCTTTTCTTACAAGTTTCGGTCAAGCCATGTAAATGGGGTTTAGGTGGAGTTAGGGTTTCAAGAATGATGGTTTATGGCTTATTATGATATATAGGTTCAAGCATGTGGTAGAAATTATGTTACCTTTAACCCTAACCTTAGGTGTTATAGTTCATGCTTGATATGTTTATGTTAGATGCCATGGTTATTTTATGTATCATGATCATGCAAGTTAGATGAATTAGGAGAATGGTCTATGTGAATATGTCATGTTTTATGAATGTAATGCAAGGCTTACCTTATGTATCATGATCATGCAAGTTAGATGAATTAGGAGAATGGTCTATGTGAATATGTCATGTGTTATGAATACAATGCAATGCTTACCTTATGTATCATGATTATGCAAGCACTATGAACAAGAATGATGTTTACATAAGCATGCCATGTTCATGAATGAAGATAATGCTTATGCCTTAGGGCATCATGATGCTATGTATTAAGTATGAACAATGAAAGGTCAAGTATGATTTATGTCATGCTTCATGTAACAAAGTTATGCTATGTTTAAGTATGCCATGAATGTTCCATGAATAACGAAGCATGTGAAGTTATTTTACATTATGAATGGGCTTGTACCGGACTGAAGTATGGGTCTAAGGGATGGGTACCTTAAGAACGCCCCGGTTTTGGACTACCGACTATGTTGTCCACGGTTCTGGCACTACCGAAGCTGTGCAATAGGGATGGGCACCTTAACAACGCCCCAGTTCTGGGACTACCGACTATGCTGTCCTTACCCTAGTAGGTCGGGGCTCGCTACCTCGTATCTACTTAGGGATGCACGCTTATGATGTATGTATTGTTAGTAATATGAGAGAAGTGTCCTAAGGCAATCGCCTTATGATTGTAATCATTTATTTTAATAAATGAAAATTCACTATTTGAGTATACATGTTTGTGTATTTGATTGGGATCTTAAACTCATCTACTGAATGTCCGCAATACAATTCACAGCATGAGAGAATTTGTGATGGAATCACAACTAGTGATTATCTCTACATGTGCAATTGTGAAGTATTGAAAATATCCCTAGTCGATAAATTGATAAATACGGACACTATCAATTCTGTTGAGACTAGTATGGGTTATTCTCTAATCAGCTGATTCTCACTGGCTGGTGACATTGGGATGTCCGGAGATAAACTTGAATGCTAGTTAAGGGAACTAGTTCATTGGAGTGACTGGCTGTAAAACTTCACATGGTAGTCTATATATAGACAAGTCAGTGAAGTACTTACCGCAGCTTAAGTGCGATGTTCCTTTGACTTGCGGTGTTCAAGTCATCTTGGTCATGGAGACTTATACTTTAACATCTTAAGCAAGCATCTCCAAGGAGGTGTGGACCCAGGATGGTTGGGTATAAGTCGAACTGCCCGAAGATGTTTGAACAACCAACAAAGGATTCACCACTCCTTGCGAGGAGATGTATACCCAAGGCCTATCGTCGGATTGTTACCCAAAGCCTCTGGCCAGAGCATGACATGTTTAGAGTATGAGTCTCTTAAATACATGAGAGTAATTAGAAATCCAAAGGACGAGAGAACGTTACTTGGGCTAGGTGTGACGTAGTCAGCCTAGTGAGGACTGACACACACAGACCATGTCCTGAACCAAGTGGGTATAAGATGGTGAAGGGAATGAGGCACGATTCATTAGAGCTGCTGAAGGGTTTCATAATTATTTCTGAGGTCAACCGTTGATCTTTCGATTAATTGGGGATCATGATGTACTACTAGGTGCCACTCATGATCGGTCTATAATTGGTTAATTATAGACCGCCAACATAAATCGAAAGCCTATTTAGTCACACGCACAACGACTAATCCGAGGGATTTAAAACGAGTTGTAAATTGGATTTTCTGATCAAGAGAAATAAGTCGAATCTGAATTTATCAGAGGCGCGTCGGAAGCTTAAAATGGCTAAGTCTTTTGAAGGCTTATTGGGCGAATTAAATGAGTTTAATTCGCGAGGAGGCGGCTTGGTTTAGCCGGCCAAAGAGGGTCACCACCCTCTTTGGTTTGGTCGGCCACCACATGGAGGGAAACCAATTTATTTGGTTTAAATTATAAAATAAATCAAGCGCGATTTATTTTATAAAATTATGGATAAATATATTTATATAAAGAAATTTATATAAAGAGATTTATATAAAGAAATTTATAGAAATTTATTCTTTTATGGAAATTAAAATGAACTATGGATTGGTTTATTTTATTTTATAAAATCAATTATGAATTGATTTTTCCATGATAAGAAAAATTTATATAATAAATTTCTTGGAAATTTTATTCCATAATAAAAGGAGAGATGTGTTTCTTTTTATTATAAATTTAGTAATAATAAAACATAGCATAACAGAATAATTCATAAGAAAATTTATAGGATAAATTTCTTATGAAAATTTATTCCGTTAAAAGGGAGACTTGGCGATGGAGAGGCTACTATATAAAGGAACCAAGGCAAGACTTGAATTCCAATTAAGAGATAAAGTAGCAAGCTCTCTCTCTCTCTCTTATTCTCTCCCTCTCTCTCTCTAGGGCCGACGTCCTTTTCTCTCTCTAGGGTCGACGCCTTCTCTCCTCCCTCTAGGGCCGGCGCCATCTTCCCTAGCCGTGAGCCACCACCAAGATGAAGCGGGTCGCGTCTCCTTCCTCCCTTCACGGAATCTTGATTCCGTTACTTGGCGGTTAGTTTCCATATCTCTCTCTTGATATTCTAGTTGTGCCTTTGGAGAATCTAGTAGTTCTTGTCGGCACGAAACTCGTGGCTTTGCGAAGTCATCCCGAAGAGAACTCTGCGTGGACGCGAATAGAGGTGAAGCTTCCAAGGGACGCTACGGTTGGATCTCGTCCCTTTCTTCGAGTTACGCGAGGTACTAAGTAAATTAGTGTACTTTTCTACAAAATTTTAAATTGTGATTATGTCCACACATCATAAGGTTGCATGGTAGATACGTGGTTAAAATAATTTGAGAAATTATTTATGCTAATTCTTCCGCTGCACGTAATTATTTTTTATGTAACGACCCGAAAAATTCTTTTAATATTTTCTTTAAAATATTAAGCATGTCTAGATAATTTTCCAAAGGATCTAGAAATATTAATACAAACCTTAGCCGAGAAACCCATGATTCTCTCATTTAAATTGAGAAACTAAGTACTAAGGGGCCTTATATGGGCTTTCTAGTGCCATTATCATGGGTGGATTTTAGGTAGAATTTAATATAAAAATAGATGGATTTTAATGGGAAATATTAACATAATTATGGGGGAATTTTTAAGGAATTTTCAAAATAATAGGAAATAAATTAAAAATAAAATAGAAAAAAATTAGTGCATGCACCAAGGATTGAACCTTGGACCTCTTGTACAACCAAGCATGCACTAACCAATTCACCTAGCAAGGGAGTGCTATGAGGGAATGAAGTGGATATTAGTTAAGGTGTAGGAAATGAAGAGTCATCAAGGGAAGAGACACCATGACTCTTCATTTACCCCTTTTAAAGTGATATAAATATGGAAAGGAAGTTACAACTTCCCTTCTCCTCTTCATTTCTTCTTCCTCCTTGCTTTGGCCGAAAACTCAAGGTGTTCTCCCCCTTAAGAAAAGTTCCACCAAGGACTCTATTTGAAAGATCTAGGTTCTCTTCCAAGGTTACAAAGGCAAGAAGGGTTCAAGTGACAAAGGGATTTCCATTCTCCTTCTTTTTAAGGTCTAAAAATCAAAGACAACCCAAGGTAAAACCCTCTCACCTGTGGTATGATAGCTTTCAAAGTTATTTGTCATGATCTAAGTCTTATTGGCATGATATGTTGGAAAAATCAATGAAAAGGGCTCATGAAGGTTTTGGCCTCAAGGCATGTCTTGGGCTAGAAATCATGTTAAAGACTTGATTTATATTTGCAAATGGTTACCTATGATAGGTGAAGTATAAAAGCATGATGTTTGAAGTTTTATGGAACCCTAAGAACCCCTTAGGGTTTCGGCCACCTTCAAGATTAGGGTTAGATTTAATCTTCAATTCTCCAAGCATGCTTAGTATGTCTTGCTATGATATAGTATGGATGAAAGTAGTGATTTGTATGAATTTTCTATGGGCTTGTTACCCTTATAGGTTTCGGCCAAGTCATGTACTAGGGCTAAGGCTTAGTGTTAAGTCCAATCAAGGGTTAAATTTGTAATGACCCGGAAAATTCTCTTAATATTTTCTTAAAATATTGAGCATGTCTAGATAATTTTCCGAGGGACCTAGAAATAATTATGTAAAATTGGACCTAGAAATCCATGTTTTCTCATTTGAATTGAGAAAAACTAGGTACTAATGAGCTTTAAATGGGCTCCAAAAATGAGTATTAATTAGGTAAAATTAATATAAATATAAAAGAATTTTATTTAGGAATATTAGCATAATTATGGGTGATTTTAGGGGGATTTTCGGAATTTAGGAAATAAAAATAATAAAATAAATGAAATAAAAATAAAATAAAAATAAAGGTGCATGAGCCAAGGATTGAACCATGGACCTCTTGTACAACTATGTATGCTTTAACCAACTCATCTAACAAGGGAATGTTATAAGGGAATGAAATGGAGATTGGTTGAGGCTTAAAGGAAGATGAACGGTCATGGAGAGACTCTTCATTTACCTCTTTAATGGATGATAAATAGGGGGGTTTGGGAGTTTCTTTCTCTCTTCTTTCAATTGCATTTCCTCCTCTCCTCCTTCCTCATTCTAGCCGAACACCTCCAAGGGAGTTATCCCTTGGAAAAGCTTCCACCAAGGTTTCATCTCCTAGATCTAAGGTCTTCACAAGAATACAAGGACAAGGGGGCTCTAGTATCCAAAGATCTTGCAATCTTCTTCTCTTCCTAGGTTCAAAAAATCAAGAAACCCAAGGTAAGACTCCCTCACCTGTGGTATAATAGTTCCTTATGATTTCCATGATTTTTAGCATGATATATTGGTTGGTTTTTGGATTTGATGTTGAAAGGAAAGAAAATCAAGAATCCTAGGTTTATGGGTTTCAGCCACAAGGATTTTTAGGTCTATAATTATGCTAAAAATCAGTATAATATTATTTAAGGTTCCCTTATGATGTTTAGAGGTTAAGTATAATTTTTGGGAATTTTTGGACTACCCTAGGATAGCCTAGGGTTTCGGCCAACATGAAAGAAACAAAACATGCACCCTAGGACACCCTAGGGTTTTGGACACAATGTTTAAGGGTCTAAAATGATGATAAAAATCCCAATCATGATGTTTAATGTACTCTCATGATATCTAGAGGTTTAATACAATTTTTTAGAATTTTTGGGGTACCCTAGAGACCCCATATGTTTCGGCCAACCACAAGGACCCAAGGGTTAGGGTTGAGCCTTTAACTTCAAGTATATGTTTATGTGTTGCCATGATATAAGGGTGATGGAGGGTGATTATGTGAATTTTCACATGGCCTAGAGGCTCTACATGTTTCGGCCAAGATGGGTTCATAGGGTAAATGTTAGGATTTGTTTAAAGTAAGGGCCCCAATGGCCCTAGGGTAAGATGTGATTAGTGTTTTATGATGGATTGGGGATTTTAATGGAATTTTTCCATACCCCCATGGCCTTATAAGTTTCGGCCAGCCCTAGGAAAGTGGCTTAAAGGTTAGGGTTAACCCTAATCATGAGCTCCAATGACTTCCTATGGTCTCCTAAATGATGTAGAGGTGTTCCTTCACCTTATGCTATGTTACATGTTTATGGAATTTATGGAACTCCACCTTGGAAGTTTCGGCCAAGCCTTATATCTAGGGTTTGGGGTGGAGTTAGGGTTCAAAGAATGATGGCTCATGGTTACCATAAAGTATTTATATGTATAGGATCAAGCATGTAGTAGAAATCATGTTAACCATAACCCTAAGGGTTAAGCACCATGTTTTATGCTTTTATGTTTTATGTTTATGATTGGATGCCATGCTTAATAGGGTTATTATGAATGTCTTACATCTTTATGCCATGTATTTGAATGGTAGGTAGAATGTTATGGAAACCCTACCTACGTATGCTTATGTGATGTAGAGAACCATGCTAAGTTATATGCTCATGTTATGTTAAGAACCATGCTAAGTTATATGCTCATGTCATGTTAAGAACCATGCTAAGTTATTGTGTATGTTCATGATATGAATGATGCCATGATAAGTATGATAGGTTTATGTTCAGGATATGAATGATACCATGATAAGTATGATAGGGTTATGTTCACGATAGGAATGATGCTATGATAGGTATGTTATGTGAGGTTCATGATAAGAACGATGCCATGATAAGTATGTTATGTTTATGTTCATGATAAGAATGATGCATGCCATGTTGTATGAATAAAGATGCATGTCATGCTTATGAAAGAAGATGCATACCATGTTTATGAATGAAGATAATGCTCATGCCTTACAGGCATCATGATGTTATGCAATAAGAATGAACAATGAAAGGACAAGCATGTGTTAAGTCATGCTTTATGTAACATGGTTATGCTATGAATGTATGATGAATGATGAAACATGAAAAGTATTTTACTTTATGAATGGGCTTGTACCGGACCGAAGTATGGGTCCAAGGGATGGGCACCTTAAGAACGCCCCGGTGTTGGACTACCGAAGCTGTCCACGGTTCTGGCACTACCGGAGCTGTGCAACAGGGATGGGCACCTTAAGAACGCCTCGATTCGGGGACTACCGACTATGCTGTCCTTACCCTAGTAAGTCGGGGCTCGCGACCTCAGACTTGCTAGGGATGCGCGCTATGATGTATGTATGTGGTACAAGCCGGGGACCTCAAATGATGTTATGATGATTATGTTTAAGCATTTAAAAGTATGTTTTAAAAGTTAAGCATCCCTTATGTATACGCATTCCACTCATGCATCCATCCATGATATGCATTATGCTATGTTGATAAGTTTTTCTGCTTACGTTTCATGTTAAGAAGTATGCATGAGAATAAATGATCTATGCCATGTTTATGTTAAGAAGATGCCCATATGCTATGATAGGTATTATGCCATGTACTATGCCATGCTTAGAATGTTTACTATGTTTATGTTTATGCCATAAATCATGCCATGCCTAGAATGTTCACCATGATTATGTTCATGCCAAGCATTATGCCATTTTTAGAAGGTTCACTATATTTATGTTTATGCCATGTATCATGCCATGCTTAGAATGTTTACTATGTTTATGTTCATGCCATGCTATATATGCAATAAGTGATTTAAGATGTTATGTTCTAAGTAGAGCACCAAGTATGTTAATGTTTCATGTGCTCACTATGAGATGATGAACGATGAATGGTTTTTGTGAGTAGGAAAGAGTCTTACTAAGCCTGTGTGCTTATAGTCTTATTTCCTTATACCGCAGATCATTCAAGGGGACAATGATGGAAGCAGCAGGAGGGCAAGAACGCATGTGTGTAGTAGTGACTTGGCCCAGGAAACTATATGTTTACGGTTTATGCTAGAACTTCACCTTAGTTACTTATATGTTCGAATGATGACTTATGGAACTTTATGATATGATGTTATGTATGACATGATATGATGCTTAAGTTCAAAGTTAATATGCTAAGGTTCCCATGTCATTATGTAGAATGGTAACAGGGCATGTATAAGTTAAAGTTATTCCGCTGCCTTATGATGTCTACATGCCCTAAGCATGTTAACGTAACGCCGCTTATGGAAAAAAAAAAGCGGGCGTTACAGGT
Organism: Boesenbergia rotunda; assembly: GCA_024364735.1. Classification (NCBI taxonomy): domain Eukaryota; kingdom Viridiplantae; phylum Streptophyta; class Magnoliopsida; order Zingiberales; family Zingiberaceae; genus Boesenbergia; species Boesenbergia rotunda. Next base: position 17,766 of record JAGFNQ010008183.1, read on the forward strand.
TGGTATCAGAGCAGTAACCATCTCACTACACACACATCAAGCCCTCTTCCTGCCGCTTCCAAGTAAGTACCCCTCTGCATATTTTATGATAGTAAGCACTTTTAGGATGTTTTATGGTGTTAAGATATGCAAGTATGAACGATAGTATGATGAAAAGTATGTTATGATACGTAACGATGAATGATATTTTATCTTCTTTTATGAATTAGTATTTAGAATCATATAGGAGTAGAAAAAAAACTGATATTGGTTATACTGTCTTGGGTGAAGAAGAACATGGCTAGAAGACAGAGTAACCGACTTAACGAGGCGACCCCAACGCCTGATCTGGTGTAATTAGTGGCCCAACTTTAGCGCCAAGTCACCGAGCAACAGCAGACCATTAATACCTTAATGAACCAACAGGAAAATTCTACTACTCCACCAGTGAACCAGACTGCTATACCTGTGGCGCCTACGGTTACACACACTCCTCCGCTGGGCTTGACCACTGTGGCACGACAGGAGGCCTACCTGATCCAGTGGTTAAGGCTGAAACCGGAGAATTTCTCGGGTGCTGGCGAACCTTGGGACGCCCAACCATGGTTCAAGACGATGGAAAGTACCCTGGAGCTGTTGGACTGGCCTGAGCATGAAAAGATCAAGTGTGCGTCATTCTGCCTGTCTGGGGATGCCAGAATGTGGTGGGAAAGGGTTAAGGCCAAGAGACCGGTGGACCAGATGGCATGGGCGGATTTCGAATCAGAGTTCTTTGAAGAATTCTTCAACATGCGGGTCACGAATAAACACTATGATGAATTCACGGAATTCCGACAGGGCGACCTCTCGGTCAATGAGGCCGTGAAGAAGTTCAATCAACTGGCTCGACTCTGCCCTGAGTTGGTTCGTACTGAGAAAGAGAGGGTCCGACTTATGCTAAGAATGTTGCGGCCTGAAATAGCTCTGAACGTGGCTGGCGGAGTTAGAAGACCCCAGACCGCCGAGGAACTGTTTAGTGGTGCCCTACTCACTGAGCACTATCTGAACAATATCAGTCAGCAATGGAAGGTGAGGAATGAAAGTAAGAATCAAGTTCACACCGGGATCCTCGATTCCTTCTCTCATTATCCTTAATGATCTTTCCGTTAATGACCGCTTAGGTGGACAAAGGTCTCAGAGCAACCACGTTGGCGGGAAAGGGGATCAAGGTGGTAAATGGAGGTCATGGAACAACGCTCAAGGAGGCTCAGCAAGTAAACAGACCAAGTTTTCCCTCTGCGCGACATGCGGGAAGAATCACTCTGGGGAATGCCGCAAGGGTACGAACCGGTGTTTCACCTGTGGCGTGGAAGGACATATGGCGGCTTATTGTCCTACAAAGAACCAGGCCTCTCCTCAACCACTGGCACAGTACCAGGGTGCACCTGCAAAGTTGCACTATATGCCAGCCGAGCTGGAAGGGACCCCGATGTTGGAAGCCTCCCCAACAGTGATGAATACCAGGGTTTTCTCGATTACCAAGGAGGACGCTGCGGAAGCTTCTATGGTTGTCACAGGTCAGATTTTTATTTCCAGTCAGTATGGTACTGCATTATTTGATACTGGAGCAACGCACTCATTCATTTCGGTGCCCTTTACCAAGAAGATAGATAGACTGCCGCAAGTGTTAGACTGCAAGTTCTTAACGACCCTACCTTCGGGAGAAATAATGACATCCACTCATGTGCTGTGTGCGGTACCGGTCAGAATTGCAGAAAGGGAACTTATCTGCGATCTGATTGTACTTGACATGAAAGATTATGATGTTATAATGGGAATGGATTTCCTGGGTAAATACGGTGCTTCTATTGAGTGCCGTAAACGAAAGGTGGTTTTTCGGCCTGAGGCAAGTTCTATGTTCGAATTCATCGGAGAGCCAAGGAAAAGAACCGGGAAATATTTGTCCACTCTCCAGGCTCAGAAGATGTTGGACAAAGGATGTTTTGGATTTCTAGCATATGTGGTTGATGCCAGTCAAGTAAAGAATCGGAAGCTGGAAGATGTCCGGGTGGTATGTGACTACCCAGAGGTTTTCCCAGAGGAGTTACCGGGATTAGCTCCTGACAGAGAAGTGGAATTTGAGATCGAATTAATTCCTGGTACTAACCCGATTTCCAAGGCACCTTACCGTATGGCGCCGGTTGAGTTAAAGGAACTTCAGGAACAGCTACAGGAGTTGCTGGATAAGGGATTTATTCGCCCTAGTCATTCCCCGTGGGGAGCTCCAGTACTGTTTATGAAGAAGAAAGATGGATCTATGCGCATGTGCATAGATTATCGAGCGCTGAACAACGTAACTATCAAGAACAGGTATCCCCTCCCGAGGATAGATGACCTGTTTGACCAATTAAAGGGAGCCACTGTTTTCTCAAAAATTGATTTGAGGTCCGGGTATAATCAAGTTAGAGTAAAACAAGAGGATATTCCGAAGACGGCTTTCCGAACAAGGTATGGGCACTTTGAGTTTGTTGTTATGCCCTTCGGCGTGACGAATGCTCCTGCTATGTTTATGGTGATAGATGTGTATACTGAAAGACATGCTTCTTTTATATATATGAACACCTTTATTTTAAAAAGAGAATCACAACTACACTAGGTGCCTGTTTATATTAGTACATGGATGAAGTCCAATTACTTTGCATTGTAGATAACATGGTGTGTGGTGTCACACGGAAGATCATGTTATCAGTTCCTTGCTTAGTATAAATAGAGGCTCACAACCGAGATGGAATTGGACAACCCATCGGAATGGTTGTAGTGTAATTAGGTGTGGTTGGTCTTAACCATAGGATTACACTAGTGTGCTTTGAGTACATTGAGCAGGACCAAAACACGAGGCTATCTAATTTGTACTGACTCGATAATTAGATAGGACCTCAGACTTTATTATGGAGTACGGTCCCTTAATCCCGATATAATAACGGGCATATATTATTAACTATTATTTGTTTAATTTACCAATGGGCAAGATCTATTCTGTTAGATCGATAGGTTCGGTAAGTTGGGAGATAATATTAATAATATGATGTGCCGTTGATTATTGACGGAATCCGTGTCCTGGTGAGTCGGGTAGATGATGCCCCCTTGATGAGCTCGAAACGTTCATCATGCTAAACCCTGCAGGTGGATTTGATCCGGCATGATGATAAGGTCGAGTGGTACTAGTCAAGGATTCAGAAGTTAATTAATTTAAATTGCCAGTAATTTAATTAATTAACGGGCATTCGAAATCTTAAACACGGGGGGATGGACGACTTGTAATAAGTGGAGCCCATATGTAAATATGGGGGTTGGTGAGGTAATTCAATGAGGGCCCTTTAGTAGAATGGATCCTCATTAATGGACCGGGTCCATTAGCAGGCCAAGATCCAACTCCTCATCATGGTCCCTATTGTAGCCCTATATAAACCCTATGGTGATATGAAACCAAGTTGAATAATTGATCCAAGGAAACACAGGGAAAATCTTAAGTTTTTCCTCTCGTCTCCTCTCTATGCAGCGCCGAACGAAAGGATACAATTAATCATTTTCTTCTTCAATTAATTGGAAATAGAAATGCATGAAACATTGGATCGAATAATGCATGCAATTAATCCACATTAATTGGATTAATTGGAAAAACTCATGCATTTCATTGGATCGAATAATGCATGAAATGCATGCAATTAATCCACATTAATTGGATTAATTGGAAAAACTCATGCATTGAATAATGCATGAAACGCTTGCAATTAATCCACATTAATTGGATTAATTGGAAATGCATGTTTCATTGGATCGAATGAAAAATAAATGAATGCATGCGTTTCTTCTCCGTCTCCTATAAATTGCATTGCTTGCAATTGATCATGCTCAAGGCAACCTGTGGATGTGAGGCGTGGAAACAAAGTTGCTCGAGCAATTTTGGGCTGACGGTGAAAGAGAGGATTAGTAAGATTTGTGTTCGGATTGTCTTCTTCCAAGGAGTGGCCGGCGGCATCCCTTTGGTAAGGGATTGGTTGGCGCAAGGAGAAGGGATCAACTTGGTGACCACGGATCTTGGTAGATCGTCGCCCACACGGCGTCCAAGAGGGGAGGGTCATACGATAGAAGATCGTAAGGTAACGGAAGGTATATTCTTCCCTGGCTCCTTATGTTCTTATTTTGTGCCTTACTTATTTGCCTCATCATTTCATGTTTGTTATTTAATTATTTTGATTGCATATCATAGTCAATAATTATTTAACTGGACCCCGACCATAAACACAAAATTCGGCGATCAACTCGTCGCCTTTTCCGCGGTCGAACGGTCGAGTAAATTGCAATACCAATTTTGGTTATTGGCTAAGTTGCAATTTGAATTGTTCGATACGGCACGAGATGGTCGATGGGAGACGGCTCTTCACTCGGATTAATTTTTAATCCGTAGGCATAGAGAGGTCTCTCAGATCGACCAGGTATTCGCTTAGGAAACCCACCAAGCCATACCCAACAATTGGTATCAGAGCAAGGTTTCCGGCTTTGTGTGTTTGAGGATTGGTTAATTTTTGCATTTTCATACATTTTATTTAGCTGGATGATATGTGGATGTGCGTAGGCTAGCTTTGTGTTGCAGGCACGAGATTCCAACTTATTATGGCCAAATAATGATTGTGTGAATGGTTTTGTAAATTATTATAATTAATAAATCCTCGGGGTTGATGAGGTGACGATACGACTGGAGGCGCATTAGAGACCAAGGCCATGAAAGTTGAAAAATTTAGGATTTTCTATTTTTCATATGTTGGTCATGTGCTTTGTTGTGTTGTTGTGCTAGTTAAAATTCCTCGTGATAAATTACTCAGTGGGAGAGGGACCCTAAGGGTCCCATGGCTTCCATTACAATCTGACAAGTGATGCGAACAAGTCTGCGTGTCGGCTCTGAG
>JAGFNQ010008184.1:0-25754 GCA_024364735.1 Boesenbergia rotunda
TTATGATTAGGGTTGTCTTTCTTTATCTTTGGTCCATAATAATGAATTAAGAGTTTTTAAGAAATTTATCAAGTTACTTAATTTTTTGCCTATAGATTTCACACCATTCTTTCATTCATCTTATAATTAGATTTAAACAACTTTATACTATGGAAATGCTATGCATACTTATCCAGAGTACCCATGCTAATTAATTTATTTATTTTTTAGTATTTAGGATTTAGAATTTAGTTTATAATATTTAAGTTAAAGGAAATAATTTTTTTTAAAAAAAATAATATTTGATGTTCACGAATGAATATAGGATTGTAAACAAGTTGAGCCGAGCTTTGGGGCGTTCAAGTTTATTTGATAAAGTAATCGAGCTGAACCGAGTCGAGATTAAAATGAGTCAAGCCTTTGAAATGATTGTTCAAGCTTGATTTGGTTTATTTTTTATGAGCTTGAGCTTGTTTGAAGCTTGACTTGTTTAGATGTTATAGAGCTCTAAATTCAACATTGGCTTGAGCTTGGTTTAAGTTTAGTTTGTTTAGATGTTATGAAACTCTCAATTCAAGCTTGTTTGATTGTTTGAAACTTTTATTTGTTTGATTGTTTATTGAGCGTGATAATTCAATCTTATTTGTTTATTATATTTTACTTTTTTATTTATTTAATTTATTGATAAGAGTTTTATTAATAGACATGGTTCGTGAATATTGTAAGTTGTTAACAAATATTATTCTTGAACGTTGTTCACGAACATTAACTAGCTGAACACATATATATTTAAGCTTGTTTGTTTAGCTTAACGAGCTGTTCAAACTTGTTTGTTTAATTATTCTTGTGTGTTTTGAATGAACATAAATAAGTTTTTACTAAGCTTGTTTACGAACGTTTGGTTCATTTACAGTCCTAGATGATCCCTCCTTTATACTAATCTAGTTTGCAATCTAAAGTGGTTGGAAGTGCTCTATTGGAAGTGTCCAAAGGGGCAATTGGACTAAGCCAAGGTGATGTGCTCGACCCAATGACGATTGACATTCTTGCCCTTGACCTCATCCCTTAGCAAGCTACTAAAGCTTCTTTCAACAAAGGCAAAACTTTCAAAAAGATGATTAAAATTTAACTCTTAATAGAAACCAATATTTTAAAGATTAGTCTCTAAGTGTATATAAGTTATGTTTTGAATTTATCTGATAGATAGGAAGACAGAACTTTAAAAAATGTGGGTCTTTTATTCTTAAGCCCTTATTTTTAAGTCCTTAGTATAAAATTTATATATATATGTGTGTGTGTGTGTGTGAATCTTTCTTGTTTGCTTTGATGGATCCGTCGCGAACTGATCTCGACCGTTGGATCAATATCGTGGGGAAAATCGACGGACAAGTGAAGTTGGACTGATAGTGATCATCCATCAATGGTCTTGAACTCCCACTGCAGTTAACCAGAGTTTGTGCAGAGGACCACACCAAGGCAATCATCAGGTGACTGATACTGTTTCGGTGCAGTGCTAAATTCCTCTCTCTGTTAATGGACAAAGAGAGCATGCATGGACCACACTTTTGCCCTAAAACAAAAGCAAGGGGGCCGGGAAGAATGAACATGATCCAACTTTGCAATTGTAGAGAATTTTTCAAAACAAGTAAATGTACTGAGCAAGCTAAGGAGAGAGTTGGCCTTTAGTTAGGTGGACAAAAGACAAAAGTGATGTGATGGTGCATTTCATAGTTTAGGGCCAAGGAACAAACTACCTTGTGTTGCAACTAAAAGCCTTCTTAATCTAGATAGAGTTCATTGTAAATGAGCACACAATATATTAAAAAGGTTTAGGGTTTAAACTAATTAATTAACTAGGCTTTTCTGGTCAATCTGATATGAAAGCACTGATTATATATATAGCTGGGTATTTCTTGCTGCAATTTATGAGCTCCAAAGCTGTTCAGGTAACATGTAGTGGATCTGCTTTTGAAGATCATATCCAAAGAAAAGACCATCTTTCAATCAGAAAAGGGAAAAATGAGTAAAGAAAGTAAAGATTCTTCTTCCCTTTTGTTTGGAGCTGTTCCCACACCACCATTCTTCTCATTCATGTTATAATAATTATGAGGGAAACCTTGTTCTTGTCAAAAACAAGGCTAAGGAATTGGAGATCAATGCTTGCTCTTTTTGTCATTTTTTTAACCATCATGAGCTTGTTAATTCCAAGGGATCAATATTATATTTTGTTGAGTGAATTCTAGATCAAAGCATGATCATCATATATTTTAGTTTACTATGTGCATTTTCTTTTTGGCTACATTAGCACTGTAATACTATAATGCAGTAAGATATCAAGAGAACATATATGTCTAATACCCCAAAACCAAGTAAGCAATGCATGGCTTCATGCATTTTTAATTAATTTAGAGAACTTTGATGTACAGTTAACAAGCGGATTAATTAAAGAAGGTAAATTCTACTAATAAACAAGGAACTCCATTTAAATGTGTGTATACATGTGTTATTTTTTTTATTTTGGAAAAGTGAGCACAAATATTTATTCTCCTGTGGGGTCTTCATTCATTGTCTCTTTGCATGGCCAAGTTTTGTTTTTGTGAGTTTCACTTGCAGTCATGGAATGTGTACAAGATATAAGCAGATGCTGCATGTAGAAGACAAGAATGAGAAAGGCTTTAGCTCTTGGGATCTTGACACTTCAACTACCCAGGGAATTAAGGCAGTAAATTGTCATGTCTGCCAATTGTACTATGGATATATTATATGCCTGCTTTCTACCTTTGGTTGTGGCTTTTATTCTTGATTCATTCTTTGCTTTGTACATAAATAAATGGCAAAGTTTACTAGATTGATTTTTTTTTTATTAATTTTGTCCATCCGCACCTATAAGGGTTTGTTTATCAAGTGGAAGAGAAGAGAAAATGTAACGGGATTAGTACGAAAAAATGACAACAAGAATAATAGAGAACACACCAGATTTATGTGGAAACCCCTTGACGGGAAAAACCACGGGCAGAGGAGGAAAAATCACTATGAACAGTGGAATACAAAGTCGGCAGCTCTGACAAAGTAAAGAGAAGTAGAGAGAAAAGAGAGATAGAGAGAAAGAAAGAAGAGGTAACCAAATAACTTTCTTAATTGATAAAACTTGTCCATGAAATACACAATTTATAGAGACCTTAGGATACTTAATCAAATAAAAATTAATAACGAAACTGTTAATTAACAGATTTATAAAGAATATGTTAATTAACATATTAATAAGAAAATATCTAATAATAAATTAACGGATCAAATTGAATTCGGGTCATCAAATTTTAACAGAAAATAAGGTGAAGTAGAATGAAAATGAGTTTGCTTCACCATTTATTATCACCCTTCCACTTTCTATACGGTGAGCGAGATGATCTTCAATATGTTATAATCCAAATTACATATATGATTTTGAAAAAGCCAATATATATATATATATATATATATATAAAACTCAAACCCTAAACTCTAAAAATAAAATCTTAAATTTTAAATTGCTTTAAAAAAATAAAGAAAAAAAATTATACTTATGCACAAAAAGGTGAGCATCATATAAAACAAGGTAACATTCTTTTATTATCTATAAGCTTAAGAAATTTAAAAAATTACAGATGGTAAATAGGATAACATTAACCTTCACTCTCTATATATACAAGAATATAACCCGACCTACTTACCTTATGATGCTCACCTTATGAGCATTAAGATATTTTTTTTCAGAGTTTACGTCTAGAATTTAAGGTTTAGTCTTTAAGATTTAGGTTATAGTATTTAATCTAAAGAAATTAAATAAAAATTGAAAAAATTACATTTAGAGCTCACAAGGTGAGCACCATAAGATAATTATAAGTAGGGTAACAACCCTCTCCTATATATTATATTATTTGTAAATTTATAATACAATGATTAATTTTACTAACTCTTCCAAAATTCACAATTTAATCTACCCATAATATAACTTTATTATAAAATACTAAGTTTTGGGAGAGCTATCAAGTGTTCAGGTACAAGGTTGTTTTAAAAAATATCATCACTTACCATATCATTTTAAGATTTACATATTTACTATCGGGTTGGAAAGTGTGACATCGTCATTAGTCCCTTCAAGAGAGCCCATATATGTCAGAAAGAGGTAAATCATGAATATTTATTCAACCTAACCAAGCTACCTTCTTGAACATATTTGTATTTGTCAAAAATAGAACCATATCTCTTTGAACTCTAATGACAAATCCCAGTGTCCCACTCAAGTATCAACTCGAGTACACCCCGTGAAGGTTACCTATTTCATAGATTGAGTCACAAATTTTATGAAGTTAATGTGCTTGTTCTCTCCACACGCTAGCTACAATATCTAGACTAATAATTTACTTTCTCCGTATTAATCCTAAGATGGATCAATAGAGATACTAAAAATGAACAACATTAATCGTTCGGCTCTATTAACTCATGAAAATCTAATGTATAAATAAATTAAACCACATATATCCCATAATATACTATTTTTATATATTATATATTAACATACTTAAAAATTGTGGCCACACAAAAGGATATGGGTATCGAGAATGGAGAACATAAATATAAATAAAAAATAATTAATGTTGCAGAGAGACTGAGAGGAAGTATTGAAAAGGACAAGTGGACAAAGCGTAAGTATCAAGTTTGGTGTAGCCTCATCTGACCTCTGCATAGTGGAGCCTCTCTCACGTTGATATATATGCACATCTATGGCAGTAGCACTCCCAGTACGACTTCACTTCTTCCATTGCTCACTTAACTTATATATATATATATATATATATATATATATATATATATATATATATACCACTATATATATTATTTATAACACACACTTCTAGGGTTTCTGATGTAATTATGGACTCATTTTGGACAGATATGACATGCCTCCTCTTGACTAGACTGCTCTCATGTTCAACCTCAACAAGCTGCAGCCTGGCCTACTGTAGACTATGTGCACTGTGTTTAACTGTGAATACTGAGGTTTTGCAGGATACAAAAAACCATCTCTCCGTGCATTTATTGTGTTTGCTAAGGTTTAGGGTAGACGAGCCTAAACTTATTGTAATTGTAACACGTACAAAAGTTATATATCTTTTCAAACAGCAATTTATATTGTTGATTATAAAACTTAGACTTGTACATGATCATGCATGCATATTTGATTTGAGTGCAACGTCAAGACATACAATTACAAAACCAAGCAAACTAATTAATCATATATATATATAGAGAGAGAGCATGCTTAATTCTAATTATTAATTAGAATTAACTGATTAATTAACCAATCAAAACGGTGCATGTTCGACCCCTGACGATGGGTCTCTCTCCTCCTCCTCTTCTTCTTCCTCCATCTCCTCCTCCACCTCCTCCGGCAGTGGCGGCGGCGCGTCCAGAGGATTGAAAGGAGCTGCGGCTTCGACGGTGGCGTGGCCGTGGCCGAAGGCCTTGACGTGGTCCTTGAGCGAGCGCTTGTGCTTGAAGTCGGAGCCGCAGGCGCAGTACCAGAGCCTGCCGCAGTTCTTCTCGTGGGTGCGCCAGTCGCCCTTGACGGCGAAGGCCTTGCGGCAGTCGTTGGGTCGGCGCCGGCAGACGAAGGGCTTGGCGCCGTGCTTGCGCTTGTAGTGGGTTTGAAGGGTGCGGAAGTCCTTGAGCGGCTTCGCGCGCGGGTGGTCGATGTGGTTCCGGCATCCGGCCGAGCAGCAGTAGCATGGAAGCCGGAGCATCGCCGTCGGTTGAACCCCGCGCAGCGACTCCGGGCCCCGCCGGTACTGCGATCCGTGACCCCACATATGCATCTATATATCTCATATGCAGTTAATCATGAATACATTAAGGAAAAGCAAGGTACTTTTGTGTAAATTAAGGTAATGTCTTATGCTCCAACCGATACTATTGGCAAAAATTTAGAAAACCCCCTTTAATTAACTTTTCAACTTGCTACCCTTATATATATCATATTGAAGCCTTGCTAATCGTTGAGAATAATTAAACGATCACATTTTGAAATTTTTGAGAAGATTGATCTTGAAAAACACAGATAAAATCTGAGCGAATCGACTAATTAAAGGCAATCCTATGCATAAAATTTAGTTAACTAAGATCGATATTAACAATTTGAAATTTAATAGAAAATTACAACAACTATTTTTTAAGACAGAAAAATTCCATCGACTTGTTAAGTTATATATGTCACCAAAATTTTAAAGAAATAATAGAAAGAAGGATCAGAGAAATATTAACATAACCGTGGGATTTAGGGTTTATATATCGATTTCTTTTTTCTGCTCAATGATTTGGGAAACGAATTAACATGCTATCCATTGATCCATATATATATATATATATAATCCTATGAATGGCACACCACTGATCTCATCGAACCAATAAAGAAATATTCCTGACATGATGAGTCTTTCAAGGTTAATCATTAATGTGCTCTTAAAGAAATTAAACACAGAAACTAATTAAGATAAACAAAAATATATAGTGACATATAAGGTCCTTAATTAATATATGTATCTCTCATGCGTGCGCGCGCGCATATATATATATATATATATATATATATAAAAAGATGAAGCACACCTGCATGTTGTTGTATCTATTGAAAGACTTGTAGCAGACAGGGCAGGAGAACTGCGTAGGCCCAATAAGAATCTGCGCCGGGGTCGGGATCCAGTACTGCCCCTTGTTCAACCTCCCCATCCCTATCTGGATCGAATTAGGGTGCCCTAATCCCTTCTCTTCTTCACTGTCACAACTAATCTTATCATTAAGATCTACCTCCACTGGATCTGCAGCGGCAGCAGCAGTAATAGCAGTAGTAGTTGTAGACGCAGTAGTACTACTGCCACTCGGAAGGCCGATGTGAAGAGTCACTGCGAGTGCTTTCTCCGCGCAGCAGCTTGCAGCTCCGTCGGCGTCGGGGTCGGGCGGTCGGAGGCTGAGCAGGGGGAGGGCCTCCTCCCGGAGAGGAGGACAGTGGGCGTACTGCGGATAATAAGGAGTGAAGAAATCAGCGAAGTGATCTGCCATGGCATGCAAAAGGAAAGCAAGGCAAGGCAAAGCTAAGCTAGAAATGAGAGGAGGAGGAGGCCTTTTAATCTCTTTTTTTTTTCTAAAGAGAGAGAAAGAAAGGTGGTGGTAGCAATAAAGGAAGAAAAAGAAGGATGGTGATTTCGAGTCGATTGCAGCAGAGAAATAATTGAAGGTAACTAACTAGCTAGCAACCTAGAACAGTTTGATATATACCGAGAGACTTGGGTTGGATTTTAATTCAGAATATTAATTAATTGTGTTTTATAATCTTTAATTTAAACATTTTGCAATTTTTTTTCCTTTTCTTTTAGTATTGCGTTGGAATGATTGCAGTATGATGTGTGTGGTGGGGATGATGTTGGGGTTCACGGGGGAAATGGGGGCGTGGGCGGTCGAGCCGGACGGTCCGGAAGCGTGTGGACCAAAGAGAGCAGTGTTGCGCATCCCCAGCCGCTGATTGCTTTGGTCATTGCGTAAAAATGGTAAAAATGTAATGACTTTGTATTAGAAAAAAGCATCAAGCTGTTAAAAAGCGTTTCGCTCGTATCTAGAGCTCTGTTAACTCGTCTCAGAGTTAATATGATTGAAATAAATCAACTACTAATCCAGATGCTATAATTAATATATAAAAAAATGAGAAAAAAAACATCAAGCTTGTCGGTTCATTAAATACAATTTCTAACATCAAATTTACTATATAACACACACACACACATATATATATATATATATATATATATAATATATATATATATATAATATATATATATATATATATATATATATAAAGTAATACTCTGCTACGGGCCGCTTCATGCGGACCGCGTGCGCGACTGAAGCGCCAGACCGATCAGGCCCTTGCCTGATCGGTCTGGCAGTGTGGTCCGCACGGGGAGTCCGCATATCACGTCCGCAGTGGATCATTACTTTATATATATATATATATATATATATATATATATGTTTCGACTCTCTAATATATTTTAATTTATCTAATTATTTTTATTTTTAAGTAAAAAGTCTAAAATGAAAAATAATTTATTATAAATTCAACATCATTTGACTATAATCATCCAATCGATTCAGCCTAAGTCAATTGATCGGTATGAGTTCCAAATCGATTGATCAGAAGAAAAAAAAGTCATTTTTAAATAGAAAATACACATGATTATAATTAAATGATGTTATATTTAAAAGGAATAATATCTCCTTTTGGAAATTTTTTATCTATAAAAAATAATAAGGATTTCTGTTCTCTCGTTTTGTGACAAATATAATAAATATATATTATATTTTAATTTAAACATGCTAAATTTATAATGAATTATTTTTTCTTTTAGACTTGAAAGGAAAGTTTAGAGAGTGAGAATAATTTTTTTTTTAATGTATGAACTAAAAATGAAGTTGAGTTTGATATTTAGAGAGTTTAGGATAATTTATGTTGGTTTTTTTAACTTTTAAATTTATATATATACATATATTTTTTTAAAAACCACCATAATTTAATACAAGAATCCATTATAATGCTGGGTGCTAACATTTTATTATTTAGTATTTTACTAATGAGATGTAATGTATTGTTTTTGTTATTAGTTGGAGTAAGGATGGTCTGTAGTTATTATCGTTAGATAAATTATAAAAGATATTTTATCCTAATAATGATTTTTTGCGTAGAGTTATTTTTGTTATTTATGCTGTTAGATTATTTAACTGTAATAATAATTAAATAAGATTACAAAATTTCAAAAATCATAAAAAAATTATTTTAGCGATTTCACTACAAAAAATACCAGGTTTACCGACGGAATTTACCGACGGAATTCTGTCGGTACAAACCATTCCCGACGGAATTTCGACGGAAAAAACAATGACGGGAAATTTTTTGTCGGGGATAACATTTCTGACGGAAATATGGGTCCGTCGGCAAAAGAACGTTTCCGTCGGAAATTCCCGACGATAACACTGTTTCCGTCGGGAAGTTCCCGACGTTTTCGTCGGCATGGTCCGGTTGAAATAACTTTCGTATCGGAAAAGGGAATTTCCGACGGGAACTCTGTTTCCGACGGAAACAGTGTTTCCGTCGGCATTTTCGAAATATCGTCGATAAATTTGTCGATACATTACCGACGGAATCAATAGTTCCGTCGGTATTCTGTCGGGAATTTAAAAAAAATTAAAATAAAGAAATTTTATTTTGTCTAATTAGATACTAACATTACAAACATTTACATACTAACATTACAATCATAGAGTATAATCTTTTCACATACTAATAACACAATACAATATTCATATACTAAAACACAAAACATTCATACATTTTCACATTTGACAACAAGAATATAATTTTTCTCAAACAAACATTAAGAATATAATACAACATAACAATATAATATCAATACTCCATGATAGCAACATCCATAAACTATAATCCAAGATACCATCATAAACATACAACAATATCATAATATGAAATGTCTATCAAAGAACATACAACGATATCACAATTTCTTAATCCAACATGCCATATCAATATGAAAAGTACAAATATAAACCATCAGAATTTAAACATTCAACATAACATAATAGAATCCTGCAAAAAAAAAAAAGATAAGTTAAACTGCATGATACAAATATTATTACACTAGATATCAAGTAATAAAATAAAAAGTAAAAATAGATAGGTTAAAACAAAATAACTCAACTGCAACATTCGAAGGTCGTTTCCTACGTAAGGATGCCTAGCTGTAAAATAAAGAGTCCTGAAAAACAAAAACATAATTTATTAGACTGTAAATACTGAATAAATAAATTTAATATAATTGAAATAAAACACGTGCTATAATTTAATATATACCTCAAAAAAATCTACTCGCCGCCGTCTGTTGGGTCTTGAGTCTCCTGTGACTCAAAACCGTGTTGCGATGGTTGTGTTGGAGGGGTGAAATTAGCTATGACCGCGTTCATATGGTCCATCAAAGCTTTATGCCTCCGTTCGTCCTCCGCTCTCTTCCGCTCCTCATTGGCTATCTAATTATCCATCTTCTGATCCATGGAGGCAATTTGGGAGCGCAGTTCTTGATTTTCTTGTCGTAAAGACTGCATCTCTGAAGAAGCGGACGAAGAGGCACAGCCCCTGGGCATCCTCAGACGATCGAAGGCAACTTTGGCCTGTAAGCCAAGGCCGTAGAGGGTGGAGTTTTTTGTTCGTCCACCAACATCATAGTATATCTCATTCAGCTGGTCGGTGGACAATGTCTGTGCCTCCCCCCCTCTATCGAGGGCTGAGATGCCTCGACCACTCTATTTGTAATTTGATCCGGTAAGAAATAGAAATATCCGATTAATATTGAAATTAAATTATCAGATTAATAAAGATAAAAATGATTAAATATATAATAAAAATAATAATTGTACGTGTATCGTCTGTGATCGAGAATCGACAAAAGACCCATCTTTCTTATGGGTCTTTAGAAATATCTCCATACAAGTGGGCTGGCGAGCAAGATCTCGTTCCTATTTATAAAAATTTATTAGAACCAAATTATACGAGTCTGGTAATTGATAAATATAAAATTTACTTGCATAACTTTGAATTTACTCACCAAGTCCATGGTATGCTCAACAATAGACTTAGATCCAGATGAATGCCGGGTTGTTCCGGTGCTCGGGCCACCTGGCTCTGTATTTCTGTTGGCTCGAGCCTTTTCAACATTTTCCTTCCATCTTTCTTCAGCCCAGGTGGCCGTCCATACACCCCAAGTCTCGGCATCAACATATGGCGGTCGCGTCCCCTTTTTCCTCAAATAATACATGTGGTCACGGTACAACTTGGCACAATAAGTATTCCAAGTATATTTAAATTCTGCCTCGTGACCGTCCTCCCATGTATATTTTTTCTACAATACAATTTATTAAAATGAGTTTATTCAATATTAGAATAGTAAATATATTAAATTTACTTACCACAAATTCATTGTAATAAAAAGTTTTTGTCTCATCGTCTACATTTCTCCATGTAATGCCAGCAGCGCAGGCTCTCTCTTTAAATTTTTCAGTAATATAACTGGATACTCGGTGGCCTTCAAGAGTAAATCTGCATAAAAATTATATTAATTTTTGAAAATTTATAATAACTAAACTTAAATTAATAATAATGATAATTACTTACGATTCTCCAATAATTTTCAGAGTCTTGTAGCCACGGAGTACTACTGGCTGCTGACTTGGCTGCTGCTCGTCCTGCTGCTGTGCCATAATAGTTTCTGCACAAAAAAATTACTATAGATCATAAAAAAGTTACTGGAGACATGATCATATAAATAAGAAATAAAATGAATACATAACTTACATGATAAACAATACAAAAATGAATAATAACTACATGAAACAATAATGATACTAACTTTCCATTAAGATCACATTAATCAATAGTAGCATCTTCTAAATACTCATCACTAGACTCTATTAGTTCAACATTTTCGTCACTGCTAGACATATCTCCATCATCTATATCCTTATATGTGACATTAATATCTACAAGTAATTGGGATGTAGACTGGAGTTATGAATCAACTGAATATCTCTCTACATAATCATTTTGCATTGCATCCTGATTTAGAGGAGTGATGGTGTTCGACATTTCTATAGTTGACCGAGCCTTCATTCGACAAACAGACATCCATTGACTAGATCTTCGTCTCCTCGTAGGGTATTCAAGATAGAAAACTTGACCCGCTTGTACTCCAAAGATAAAAGGTTCAAACTTATTGAACCTTTTATTCGCATTCACCTCAACTAAATTGTAATTTGGATGTATTCGAGTCCCTGTTCTTGGAGTCGGATTGTACCATGCACATTTGAACAACACACATCTTTTTAAAGATAATGCAGGGTATTCTACCTTTATGATTTCGTCGAGTATTCCATAATAATCGAACTCAATGTTACTATTCTCCATAGATCCTTTGACGCATATACCAGAATTGTAGGTTAACCTGTTTGATTCTTGGTGTCTGACATGGAATTTTAGGCCATTAACATAGTAACCAGAGTAAACCATTATTTTACGGAGAGGACCTGATGCAAGATTCAATATCCTATTATCTTCGACATTTGAAATTCTACGATCTTTCACCTATGAAAATAAACTTAACATAAATTAGAAGATTGAATAACAACTCAAAATTATTCAATTAAAATTTCTGTAACTTACATATATTTGGAACCATAATGCAAATTCTGTCTCTAATTTTGCAGCTATCTCACTAGCACCAAAAGATGGATTTTGCATATATAGTTGTTGTTCGTATAAGCTGACAAAGAATTTATTAGATAATTAAAACATTTAAAATGCTGATTGTAACATTTTAAAATGAATGTCCATTTTATTAGAGAAGGTAACTTACTTTATATATGGTTTGATCTCATTACAGTTTAGAAGTATGTATGTCCTGACAGCATGGTATTCCTGTTCAGTTAACCATCTAGATGAAGCTGCACCAATTGCCTTGCTAGTATACTTGAAAATAGAAAGCATCGAAGGGTCGATCGGCCGAGCATCATCAAAATTTCTTGGACATTTGCGATGTCTGGTTTTTACATGATCAACAAAATAATATGAGCAAAAAGAGGATACTTCTTCAACCAGATAAGCATTACTTATTGACCCCTCAACTCTTGCTTTGTTACGAACATTATTCTTCAATTTCCTCAAAAATCGTTCGAATGGATACATCCATCTGTACTGAACAAGTCTAGCTATTTCAGCCTCGTATGATAAATGCACTGGCAAATGTTCCATTGAATCAAAAACACTAGGAGGAAAACTTCTTTCTAGCTTACATAGTATGATAGGAATGTCTATTTTTAGGCGAACCATATCATATACTATAATATACCTTGATGTCGGATCTTTAAAAAATAAACTCAATTCTGTAAGCGCTTCCCAAACATTCTGAGGAAGTAAGTCATGAAAAGCTATTGGAATAAGTCTTTGCATAAACACATGACAGTCATGACGTTTCATTCCAAACATCTTTAATCTGTTCATATCGACGCATCTACTCATATTAGAAGCATACCCATCAGGAAATTTTATTTCTTTCAACCAACTACATAATGCTTGCTTTCCATCTTTGTCCAATGTATAACAAGCCTTTGGATATCTATTAGATGTTTCATCTTGATGCAATTCTGGTCTGTTAACTAGCTCTTTTAATTCTTCACGTGATTTTGCAGTGTCTTTAGTTTTTCCAGGCACGTTCATCACAGTGTTAAATATATTATCGAAGACATTTTTTTCAACATGCATAACATCTAAATTATGTCGAATTAGTAGATACTTCCAATAGGGTAGCTCCCAAAATATACTTCTTTTCTTCCATCCATACTTGCACATCCGGACAATGTACTTGTTTCATCCGCACCAGGTTGAGAAACTGGAAAAAATCTGTAACTGTCAATTTGTTCAATAATATCTTCACCGGAAGCAATCACTGGAGGAGATTTTCTGACTATTACATTCTTTAGAATTTTTTTTTATTTCGCCTAAAAGGGTGATCAATAGGTAAAAATTTACGGTGGTTATCGAACCAAGAAACTTTTTCACTGCAAAGTAATGAAAATGCATCAGAGTCCATCATGCAATGTGGTCATGCTAATTTTCCCGATGTGCTCCATCCTGATAACATCGAATATGCTGGAAAATCACTGATTGTCCATAATAATGCAACATGTAATGTAAAATTAGTTTTAGTTGCAACATCATAAGTCAAGGACCCTACATTCCATAAATCACTCAACTCAGTAATCAGAGGTTAGAGGAAAATATCTATCTTCTCTTTAGGATTGCTTGGACCAAGAATCAGTATAGTAAGGAACATAAATTCATCTTTCATGCACATCCATGACGGTAAATTATACGGTGTTAATATAACTGGCCAAGAAGAATATTGTTGTCCCGATTGACCAAATGGTTGAAATCCATCTGCAGAAAGTCCCAATCGCACATTACGTGGTTCCATATTAAATGAAGGAAACACACTATCAAGATGTTTCCATGCAGGGGAATCACAGGGATGACCCATTAGACCTCTATCGTGTACATGCTCATGATGCCATATCATGTGACTAGCTGTAGTAGTAGATGCATATAAACGTTGAAGTCTTGCAATCAATGAAAAGTAATACATCACTTTCCAAGCAATCTTTTTCTTTTTCTTCCCGGGTATGTGAGTAAGAGGCTTATTACGAGGATGACCACATATTTTACATTCACTCAGTCCATTGTCTTCATTCCAAAATATCATGCAGTTATTGATACAACAATTAATCTTCTCCACTGACAAACCTAAACCATTGACCAATTTTTTGGTATTATAAAAGCTATCGGTCATTATGTTATCAGCAGGAAGCAACTCAGACATCAATTGACATATGCCATGGTAGCATCTTTCTGAAAAATGATGTTCTGCTTTAAAATATAATAATCTTGCAGTAGCTGATAGTTGCGAATGACCAGAAGGAATGCCTTCCCACAGTTCTCTTTCACTGGCCTTTAACATTTCAGATAATTGTTGATATTCTTGTGTTGGTATATCATCTACATGAGAAAATTGAACAACATTGATTGCATCCTCAACCATTATTTGCATTCCAATATTAGTTGTTGTATCAGGTGCAACAACATCTATACCAGATGTTGAACCAGCATAAGGTCCAATTGGTTCATACACATAAGGTTCTCCGTGACAGTACCAATTATAGTAATTTGGCACAAATCCATTTCTACATATATGAACTCTGACAGTGTCGTCATCACGAAAAGCTCTGTTTCTGCATTTTTTGTGATTACACGGACACCGTAATTCGGGACCATTCAAACATTCAGGATGACTTTTAGCAAAGTTCATAAAAGTTTCCAGTTCAGAAACACAATCATCTCTGATAAATCCATTCTCTAATCGGTTGTACATCCAAGCTTTGTTCATATACATTTATGCCTAATCATGAGTAATTCAGTTGTAGGATGAGAATATCAAATAAATAAAATAAAATTAAACCTGTATCACAATTTTATATTAATTACATGTCATAAATAAACTATCAAGTTAACAACTATCAAGGTAACAAGTAAGATCAATCCATATAATCAGTTAAAACACGTACTAGTAAGATCAATCTAATTAAGACCAATTCTAATAAATTACTAATTTACACCATATAATAATAACAAAATAAATTTACAATGATCTAACACATAATGTAAACATTACAACGAAAATAAAAATAAAATAGATACCTTAAATCAAGTACACGTCTAGAAGGGAAGCAGCAACTACAGTAACCTATAAAAGTACAAATTAAATCTAATTAATAACAAATAATGCAGTATTAAGGTAACGACGCGTGCCAATTGGGCCGCCGGAAGCCAAATTGCTACGTAGACAGTCGTATTGGCACGCTAGAGCCACCGACAACCAAATTGACACGCCGGCGTGCCAAAGGACCGCCGGAGAGCCGAACGGGCACGCCGGCGGCCCAATGGGCCAGCCAACCCAAATGGCTAGCCGGCCCAAATGGCCAGCCGACCCAATTGGGCCCCTGGGCTGTCGGCAGGCCCACGAGGGCTGCCGGATTGCCCAGCAGCCCAATTTGCCTGCCGGAGTGCCAATTGCATGCCGGCAAGCCAGGGGTGGGCCAAGGGAGGCCGCCGGCGTGCCCCCAGGCCGCAGGGGCACGCCCGCGTGCCCCCAGGGCCGCCGCCGTGCTACCTGGGCCGCGTCCGTTCCGCCGCTAAGCCCCCTGGAGCGGTGGCGATTCCCCTAGGGCGCCGGCGAGGCCGTGGGGGGTCGGCGACGCGCCTGGGGCGCCGGCGACGCGCCTGGGGCGACCGCAACCCCTTAGGGGCGTGGCCACACGGCCGGAGGCGCGGCCCGGAAGAAGAAGAACAAGAGAAGAAGAGAGAAACGTGTACCGACGAGGAGAACTCCGAAGATCGCGCGCCGCCAACAATCACGAGGGAGGAAGAGAAAAGACGCGTCAGGGGAGAATCAGGTGTGCCCTAATTTTATCAGGGCACACCGCCGGAATACCGACGGTTTCCGTCGGTAAGATTTAGTTTTCGCACTGAAAATATTTAGTTTTCGCGCCGAAAGGGGCTTTTCCGACGAAAATTCTGTTCCGTCGGAAATTTCCGACGGAACAGAATTTCCGTCGGCAAAACTTAAAATTTTTTCGCCGAAAGGGCCTTTTCCGACGGAAGGACTGTTCCGTCTGAAATTTCTGACGGAACAGCCTTCCCGTCGGAAATTTCTGACGGAACTAGGGGTGAGCAAAAATTTGGAAAAACCGAATTAACCGAACCGAACCGACCGAATTTGTAATTCGGTTCGGTTAATTCGGTTTTCGGTTTTTTCCTCAAAATTCGGTTCGGTTTTTAGTTAATTCGGTTCGGTTTTCGGTTTTCAATTTTATAATTCGGTTAAACTGAATAAACCGAATAAGAATATTAATTTAATTATTTTTATTTAAAAATATAATTAAATTAAATAAAATCTTGCTTTTTTAATTAAAATCGAATAAAATTTTAAAAGTTCGGTTAAATCGGTTAAAAACTGAATTAACCGATATTTTTTCGGTTCGGTTTTTTCGGTTTTTATTAAGAAATTCGGTCGGTTCAGTTTTGTTGAAAAATTTCGGTTTATTCGGTTTTCGGTCTATTCGGTTCGGTTCGGTTCGGTTTTAACCGAATACTCACCCCTAGACGGAACAGCCTTCCCGTCGGAAATTTCCGACGGAACAACCTTCCCGTCGAAAATTTCCGACGCTACGTCCTGTCCGTCGGCAATACTTAAAGCTTAAAATTATTTCGCCGTCGGCGATACTTAAAGCTTAAAATTATTTCACCGAAAGGGGTCTTTTCCGACAGAATGGGCTGTTTCGTCGGCAAGTTCCGACGGAATGAGCTGTTCCATCGGAAATTTCCGACGGAACAATCCTTCCGTCGGAAATTGCCGACGGAACAGTCCTTCCGTCGGAACCCTTTGTCCCACGCAAACACAGAGCCTAAAGATTACCGACGGGAAAAATAGAATTTACCGATGGAAAATTTATTCCGTCAGTAAATACCGACGGAATACAAATTCTGTCAGAAAAATATCGACGGAAATTTATTCCGTCGATAATCCTGAGTTTTCTTGTAGTGTTTTTTATATTTCTAACTTATTTATGGAGAAGATTTGTTGTCTGATAATTTTATTTTAAAAAGAACATTTTAGCATTAATTAAAGGGAAAATTTGAGATTTTTTTAAATATTAGAGATTTTTTTTAAAAAAATCAATTACTGAATTTTAAAGCATTTTAAAAATTTCTCAAGGCTCTGATATATAATGGATATCGCCTAATTATCACCATTCGCGATATCTCCGCCTCTGCTGTTTCCTTTTACCCCCCATTTTCTCCTCCTTTTCTATCCTCGTCTCGTCTTCTTCCCTCGCCTCCTCCGCCCGCATCCCCCTCGAGCTCCGCCATCCACCGAGCGTCCGAATCCTCTCGTCGTTCGACCTCCTCCAGCTTCGTCATCCGTCACCCTAGCTCGGCGATCTCGAGTTGGCCGCTCGATCCAACCGATAATCAATCAATTTCGGCGGAATCTGACCGAATGAGGTACTTCGGACACATTTTACTAGCAGTACATGAGGGATCTTCAATGTTGGATCTATCGTCTGATTCCTCGATCTAATGTTTTCTATTCTACTTAGTGTGGCTGTTTAAATTTCCTAAATGACTCAAATTGCATTAGTAATATTACACCGGAATTTCATTTATTTTATCATACAAACTGTCAATACGGTTTTTTTTCCTGATCTAGCATTTTGTACATGAGACGCTGATTTTTTTTTTCTTTTCAACTTTTTTGCGTGTTAGATAACCTTTTTGTAATTATGAACTTCGGCAATTTGATTGGAACAGATTTCTGTTTGAAAAGAACCACTAATAATTCCAATTTCGATTCTTTGTGATGGGACTTATATTTTGGCAGCATAGATTATGAATCTGTATGTTATTATATTAATATTATAGAGTTTTCTAGTTTCATGAATTTCTGAGATTTTAATTTAGGGAATGAATTATTCCAGATAATAGAATCATAATTCCCATTCTGGTTGCTCACTGACACTGGAATTTAGTATAGTCATAGCTACGAAATTTCATTCCATAGAACTTAATTGTTTTGAAAAAATCAACATCTCAATAACAATAAAATAGAATGTAACACATACATTGTACTGCAATCATATTCCATGTTGGAAAATTTAATCATAAAAAATATATGATTTTTTAAAAAGAAAAATAGACATTCAGCAAGAACTAAAACTCCCCACAAATCCCACTAAATGAAAACATCTCTCATTAAACCAAATATTAATAACTCTGAAAAAATTGTTACTTCATCAATTGTATACCAATTAGTGAATATCTTGAAGGCTTATGTATTTAATTAAGAACATTTAAGTTAATAGGTTATTAGGTGTTGTGGGTTTAGGTCCACATTTGTACTACTAAATTTTGGCTTCTATGATGAGTCCCATATATATATTTATGCTTGGTTTATCTCATAATAATACAATAGAATATATTTTTTCCCCAAACTTTACATATTTGTTTATCCCTTGAGAATTTCAGAAGTATCATTTATTTTGTATGTCACAGTTAGCATGGATTTTGCATCTACATGCCTAGTGTTTTCTATTTTTAAAAAGATTTTAACCACTAATACTACCTTTATTCCTTTGGTTAAATCTAGGACTCTTTGCAAGTTTTATATGCATGGAGCATGCTTGAAGGGGGATCACTGTGAGTTTTCCCATGATTGGCAAGATCAAGCCAACAATGTAACTTCTGCTTATATATCACCTTTGTTATCCATGTTGAAATGTATTTATTTTTGGATGTGCAAATAATTTTTATTGTCATTCCTGTCATAGATATGCACTTTTTATCAGAAAGGTGTCTGCTCTTATGGTAGTCGCTGCAGATATGAACACATAAAAGTTTCTCGTGCCCGGGCATCTGGCCTATCCTCCTTCCGCTCAATTTTATCAACAAATCCTCATCCTTGCATAACATCAGGTTCTCAACAAGTTGGTCATGCTTCTGTAGTCCCTTCAACAAAACAATATAATTTGGAATCAAGCACATCCATAGATGTATTAGCAATGAAGTCAGCAGACAGATTTCCTATTACATCTGCCTGGACAAGTAATTCTGAATCTAGTACTTGTTTAAATGATGAACCCAGAGCCCATCAGACATATTTGAGAGATACTGACCGACCCATCTGCTCGTTTGCTGCTGCTGGTCAATGCCCTTATGGAGAAAGGTGCTCTCGCCTTCATGGTGATTTGTGTACCATTTGTGGAAAGCATTGCTTGCATCCATTCCGTGATGATGAAAGAGATGATCATATAAAGATGTGTCAAAAAAATAACCAGCACCTGGAAGCTTTGAAATACAGTCAAGAAATAGAATGCAGTGTTTGCCTTGACCGAGTATTGTCTAAATCCACAGCAGCTGAGAGAAAATTTGGGTTGCTTTCAGAGTGTGACCATCCATTCTGTATCTCATGTATCCGGAATTGGCGTAACAATTCTTCAGCATCTGGCATGGATATCAACTCTGCATTAAGGGCCTGCCCTATATGCCGAAAGCTGTCATACTTTGTCATCCCTAGCGTCATCTGGTTTTCCACAAAGGAGGAAAAGCAGGAAATCATTGATAGCTATAAAACCAAACTAAAGTATGTTATTCTTAGAATTATAGCAACTTATGCAACTTCTTGTAAAATTTGTTGTGCCTAGTTCCTTGTTTTAGCTAGGAAAAGTTAGTTTAATGGCTCATGATTGATGCAAAAAACTAGCTCTACTTTTGCTTTCCTGGTTATACTACTCTCTTCTATGCTAATCATCTTCTCTTAATTTTAGTAGTATATATGTCAGGCTAGGAGATTGATGGTCCAATGCAAGGTTATACATTTTTTAATAAACAAATCTTCATTAGTTGGTCATGTTTTGAGAATTTTGGCGTGATATGACCCAGCCAAGATATTTATTCTCTAGGTTCAAATCAATTGGCATGCTATTGCAAGTTCAGTAGTCAAATTACTGTATTAGAGCATTGAAGTAAATCTGTCCTATACTCTTCAGCTATAGTTTCACTACATAAGCATCTCTATGATTTGTGATTGTTCCTCGTGCAGAAGTTGCATCTGTTATTGTTTGAAGTATGGTGCCTTTCTTGGCTCTATCTTGCCATATCCATGTCAAGGATCGTGCAAAGCTTCAAAATTCATGGCCAAGTTTCTCTTTTGCATACATTGGGTGCAATATTCTTTATTTCACATGATATAGAGGACATACTTAAATAGGCTTAAAGCTAGATTCAGCTACTCTATTCCCTTCCTTTGCCTTGTAAATGGAACCTATGTTGTTAGGTATATGTATCTGTATTTCTTATTTCCCTTTTGTGTTAGTAATAAGCTATTTTTATTCGCTGAAGAGAATTCAAAGTTCTTCATATATGGACAATTCTCATCCTGAATTAGGATGATAACCTATAAATGCTTCACATTTTGAATTGTTTATATATGAATCATATTCTTCAGGAACCCATCTTATAGCGTTCTTAAAATGTTAACCCACAAGGGCTTGTTCCTCCTAGTCTAGGACTTGCTTACTCTGGCCTAATGACTCTAATTTTGCAGGTCAATTAATTGCAAATACTTTGATTTTGGAAATAGGACATGTCCCTTTGGAACAAGCTGCTTCTACAAGGTTGGATGTTGCTTATTGAAGATTATAGACATCACCTGACTTCTACGTGCTTATATATTGCATCCTCCAGTCATTTTTTTATTTGTTGTTGATAGCTTACATTTTTAGAAAATAACATGATCATGCTAATACATTATAAAATCAATGTAGGAATACATCTTCAATTCTGTAGCTGGAAAAACTGTAAAGATAATGAACAGAATTCATACATGGTAAATATGCCTGTTATATTATATTGAAAAATGCATCAAACAACCAGCTATTAATACATTTTTACTATTTATTTTGTTTTCATATTAATACATATGGTTTATTAATGACTAATGATCTAATACATATTCATTTAATAGTATTGATCTACTATGCCTATATGATTATAAATAATGATATTGTTTACCTTGGTGGTGAGAAACTTTCGTGGGGCCAGGTTGGTCATCCCAGGGTTAGTTGGTTCGAAGAGCTGGATATCTTGCGCCAGCAAAAATAAAATAAATAAATAATGTTATTGTTGCCCCCATGATTATAATGCAATAATAAGAGGTGGGACGGGTCCCTAGGCAATGAGGGTTCAAATCTCACCCTAGATATATTATATCTTAGGAGTTTGAAAAGCTTGTGATGCTGGGTCGTCCGCCGACCCATATGAGCTTCCTGATTTACCTTCGTGGTCAATGGAAATTTTTTGTGGGATCGTGCCAGTCGCCTCCAAAATTAGTCGGATTGTAAGAGCCGGATACCTATATTATCAATAATAATAATAATAATGATATTGTGATCATATATTTATGTACTATTAATCTCTCTTCATTAGTTCTATTTTTACTATCTATTTATTATATTGTGATTGAAATGATATTTGATGGAACCTAATGTACAATTTTATTATGATTATCTCATCTATTAAACCTTTTCCCCTTAAAGTCTATCAATATTGTTATCTCCAGTATCCTATTATTTGTTTTTTCCCCCTCAAACTCTATCAATATTGATATCTCCACTATTTCATTATTGTTCATTCATAAATCAGCGATGAAAAATCTAAACGTCATTATTAGATTATTATTTAAAATTAATATAGTTTTTGATACTCCTTTTGAGTTTCTCATTGCTCAAATTTCACCTATCTTTACAGCATGCTTATAGAGATGGTCATCTAGAAGAAGTTGTGCTACGCCATCTCGATGCTGACGACGGGGGCACCGTCATCGCTAAGAATATAAGGTTTTTACAATCATTTCCATTTTTTATCTGTTTATGTTGCATACAAATATATCTCTGGTTGTCACCTTTATCTTAATTGTTTTGTCAGGCTATCCGACTTCCTTGGCAATTTACGATTGTAGATTCATATTGCTTGTGTACAATAAAATGTAAGCATAGAGTTCAAGTCAATTTCTTTTCTTTAGTTTGTATTTTCAGATGAAATCATGATCATATATTCATCCATCCTTTCTAATGGAATTTATTGTGAACAATTTTTCATGGAATTACAAGGGAGTGTTTGTGTTTTTCGTATTTAACTTTCATGGTTCTTATGATCAATGGTGGAGCTGTGGAATAGTATTGCATAATTGATGATATTATATTCTTTTTTATGGAAAACTTTCCTCATAAGCTGACTATTCCAGTTGCACTATAGGAAATGTTACTGTTCCAAGGAAGTTTGTTGTGCTGACTCCATCAGCACCGTAAGAGATTTGTCATGCCATTGGGATAGTAATATCAAGGTATTCTTCATTTCTATAGCAGCCGAATTTCACTCCCTATTTATTTCAAAGACTTTTAAATTATACTGTCATAAAAACAAGGACAATCCTACTTGAACACTAGGAGTGCAAGAAACAAGATGGATACTTGAACCCACCCATAGAGCTGAAAGGTCTATGTTCTGTTGAGATTTGAGCTAGAATGCTTGGACCAGATGTCATTTGAAGAAGGATTCATGAAATAGTATACTGAAAATCTAACAATAGGGAAATAAGATGTTTCATCCGTGCAGATAGTCTATAATTGTTTTCAAACCACTCATAAGGTCGATACTATGAATAAGATTTAGGTATACATTCTTATTAAAAAAATGAATGCACTATATTGGAGAACATTAATTTCCACAAATTGTTTGTGCCCTTTTGAACCATACCTATTCATTCGTTTTAATTGGCCATATGCTTCTCAGTGTCTGATGCTCTTTTGTTTCAGTGCAGAATTAATTTCAGATTTGGAGGACAAGGAGACGGAAGATACAAAGAACAAAAAACACCATTTTGCTTAGCTCAAATGGGATTAAGTTGTTGTATGTCACAACTAAGGAAATTAATTACAAGAAAAAGGAAGAAAATTCATGCCACGTTTTCCATTTTGTATGGAATATAAATATATAACCGATTCTGAGAGACTACTAATAAGAATATCCATGCATCACATTTTTGTGTGCCGACTTAAAAATTGAATATAAAAATGTTTCCAGTTAGGAGGGTTGAGATTTTGAATAAATTGATGTGATTAAGTGTCAAGAAAAAAAATTATTTAAGTATTTTTTTCGAAAAAAAAACAGAAACGCTGGAGAGACTGGCCTGTGGAATATGATTTCCATATGTTTCAAGCAAAAAGACCATTTTTTAAAAAACAAAATTTGTATTCTTCATCTTCCAATTGACCAAATTCTGCAGCTGACTAAACAGTTAGACGAAAGAAAAATACCTGATAAGAAGTATATATACATTTTATTATTTTTACGTAAACAACATTTATAATTATCTCTGACGTCTTTACTTGCGAATTCTCATTTGGATGGTTTCAATTTGACTCTCCATTTTTAACCCACCATGAAACCAAATAAATAAATAGAATTACGTATTGCGTGATGTTTCCATTTCATTTATTTAATTATTCAGACAGAATCAAGAAGAAATAAATAATACGTTGACTTTTGTCATAAAATTTAGTTTTGAACTATGAGATTTTTCTTTTTTTTTTTAACTATGATTTTTTTTCAAATAATTTTGTAATCATTTTCCCTAAATTTGATAATTATTAACATTTATTGGAGATTGACCAAGTCCAATTACTATATATATATTCCTCTCGCGTGATCGATGTTGTCCGCCAATTCCAATCCACTCGTCTTCGCCGGAGTCATAGCATCTCTCTTGGCGGCTGAATGCGTCGAAGGCGAATCGGGGAGATCGAAAAGGTGGGCCTTTTCCTTCTCTTCCTCCAGCTCAATCCCTCGCCGTCCATTCCCTCGCTATCTTTCACTAGCGAGGGAATGCTCCCACTGTTTTTGTTTCGTTGCCCTAGTTTCTTCTTCGATCTTATTCGTTCGATCGAGTTTATTAGCTGGTTTCATCTTCGGGGTCTGTTGTCGGTATGGTTCTTCTCGTTTGTTCTTCTGCCGATCTGGTGTTTCATGTTCCATTTGGTCATTAGAAGTCTTGTTCGTGGCTAATAGTAGTGCCGTACTCGATTATAGTGTTTTGTGCTTCGAGTTGTGATTTTTCTTCGTGGTCGATCTCGTCTAGGGTTTTCAGCCCCTTTTGCTAGCAGCCCAAGCGTATTCTACTCTCGATTGTGACTCCTCAGGATAGGATTTGCCGTAACGTTTCATCCCACTTTCAAGCAATCGTATTCGTGATTGCGATTTCTAACTCCTGAGGTGCCAGTACCCGCTGACCAAAATGGAATCAAAAGAGTTTGACCTTATTATTTTATCGAGGTAGACTCTACTCTCGATCAGTTCATAGTATGATTAACAGGATCTACTTGTGGGCGAGGCAAGTTCTGTTTTTTCGCCCTAAAGTTGGCATTTTTGTTACCCTCTGATTTTTTTTTTCTTTCTTTTCATCATCATCGATTTTCTTCCTGTCGACTAATTAAATTTGCTACCACAAACAGGTGATATGGATTCCAGTCCTTATCTATCAGGCCTCGAATCGCAAGTCCTCGAGCTGATTGAGGATTTGAAAAGCGATTCTGCAGATCTGCAGAGATGTTCTACCGGCGAGCTGCGACTGCTTTCACAATGTTCAGAGAATAGGAATGTGATGGCAGATTGTGGAGTCGTAAACCTACTGATCGGTTTGCTTCATTCATCGGACCCCGCGACTCAAGTGAATGCAGTGACGGCGCTGCTGAATTTGTCGATCGATGACAGAAACAAGATCTCCATCGCAAATTATGCTAATGCCATAGTTTCCCTGATAGACGTGCTTATAAAATCAGGCGTCCCCGAAGCAAAAGAGAACTCCGCGGCGACACTGAGCAGCCTCGCGAAAATCGAGGAGAATCGGGTTCTGATAGGCGAGTCCGGCGCCATCGGCCCTCTGGTAGAATTACTCGCGAATGGAACTCCACGAGGAAAGGAAGATGCAGTGACGGCGCTGTACCATCTGTCGAAATGCCGTGCCAACATGGTTAGGATCGCTCAGTCTGGAGCAGTAGCCCATTTGGTCGGTCTCATAGACCATGCTGCAGCTGGTTTGGTCGACAAGGCCGTGACCATTTTAGCAAATCTGGCAACTACATCCGAAGGAAGAGTTGCGATAGGGCAAGATGGGGCATCAGCACTGGTGGATGTCGTTGAACTGGGATCTTCCCGCGGAAAGGAAAATGCCGCCGCAGCTTTGCTTCAACTATGCCGGAGTAGTTGTAAGTATTGCCGAGTAGTTCTGCAACAAGCGGCCGTGCCGTCGCTGGTAGCCTTGTCGCATTGTGGGACGCCGCGAGCTAAAGAAAAGGTATTGTTGCATGAATATATGAACTCGGTGAAAGTATGGGACTTACATACTTCGTTGATTCTTTCAGGCTTCGTCTCTGCTAAATTATTTCCGAAAGCAACGAGA
>JAGFNQ010008184.1:35159-121714 GCA_024364735.1 Boesenbergia rotunda
TCGCCGGTAGCTATGCTTAAATCCATTCGGATGCTCCTAGCCATAGCAGCTCATTATGATTATGAGATATGACAAATGGATGTGAAAACAGCATTCCTTAACGGAAGCCTGCTTGAGGATGTATACATGATACAACCTGAAGGCTTCACATCGGTTGATAAAACCAAAGTATGCAAGCTTCGACGATCCATATATGGACTGAAGCAAGCATCTAGGAGCTGGAACATCCGTTTTGATGAGACAATCAAAAAGTTTGATTTCTCACAAAATCAAGACGAACCTTGTGTGTACAAGAAGGTTAGTGGGAGTGCAGTCGTATTCCTAGTATTATATGTCGATGACATCTTACTTATAGGAAACGATATATCAGTTTTACAGACAGTTAAAATTTGGTTGTCCAAAAGTTTCTCCATGAAAGACCTGGGAGAAGCAACCTATATCCTTGGGATTAGAATCTATAGAGATAGATCAAAACGGTTGCTTGGTCTTTCGCAGTCTACATATATAGACCGAGTGCTAAAAAGGTTTAGCATGTCGGAATCTAAGAAAGGTTACCTTCCCATCAGGCATGGGATCAACCTTTCAAAGTCTATGTGTCCGCGCACAGAAGGCGAGAGGATTTGCATGAATAAGATTCCCTATACATCCGCGATAGGATCTATCATGTATGCTATGTTATGTACTAGGCCCGATGTATCGTATGCTTTGAGCGTCACAAGCAGATACCAGTCGGATCCAGGAATGGATCATTGGGCGGCTGTTAAGACAATCCTTAAGTACTTAAGAAGAACTAAGGATGTATTCCTAATATATGGAGAAGGAGATATGGTAATACGTGGGTATACAGATGCCAGTTTCCAGACAGATAAGGATGACTCCAAATCGCAGTCTGGATACGTATTTACTTTGAATGGAGGTGCAATAAGTTGGAAAAGTTCCAAACAAGACACCGTAGCGGATTCTACCACGGAAGCGGAGTATATCGCAGCTTCGGAAGCAGCAAAGGAAGCAGTCTGGATCAAGAAGTTCGTCTCCGAACTTGGTGTGGTTCCAACCATTGATGAAGCAGTGCCGGTTTACTGCGACAACAATGGAGCTATTGCACAAGCAAAGGAACCAACGTCTCATCAGCGATCCAAACACGTGCTTCGCCGCTATCATCTGATCAGAGAGATTATAAGTAGGAATGACATACAAATTGAGAAAATTCCCACTGAAAGGAATTTAGCGGATCCTTTAACAAAGGCCTTGCCTCAGAGCAAGTTTGAGGGTCATGTTAGAGCTTGTGGTATTGGATACTGTAGCGATTGGCATTAGGCCAGGTGGGAGTTTGTTAGTGATATGAGAGAAGTGTCCTAAGGCAATCGCCTTATGATTGTAAATATTTATTTTAATAAATGATAATTCACTATTTGAGTATTCATGTTTATGTATTTGATTGGGATCTTAAACTCATCTACTGAATGTCCGCAATACAATTCACAGCATAAGAGAATTTGTGATGGGATCACAACTAGTGATTATCTCTAAATGTGCAAATGTGAAGTATTGAAAATATCCCTAGTCGATGAATTGATAAATACGGACACTATCAATTCTATTGAGACTAGCATGGGTTATTCTCTAATCAGCTGATTCTCACTGGCTGGTGACATTGAGATGTCCGGAGATAAACATGGATGCTAGTTAAGGGAACTAGTTCATTGGAGTGACTAGCTGTAAGACTTCATATGGTATCTATATAGATATGTCAATGAAGTTCTTACTGGGCTTAAGTGCGATGTTCCTTTGACTTGCGGTGTTCAAGTCATCTTGGTCATGGAGACTTATACTTTAACATCTTAAGCAAGCATCTCCAAGGAGGTGTGGACCCAGGATGATTGGGTATAAGCCGAAGTGCCCGAAGATGTTTGAACAGCCTACAAAGGATTCACCACTCCTTGCGAGGAGATGTATACCCAGGCCTATCGTCGGATTGTTACTCAAAACCTCTGGCCAGAGTATATCATGTTTAGAGTGCGAGTCTCTAAATACATGAGAGTAATAGAAATCCAAAGGACGAGAAAGACACTACTTGGGCTAGGTGTGACGTAGTCAGCCTAGTGGGGACTGACACAAATAGACCGTGTCCTGAACCAAGTGGGATAAGATGGTGAAGGGAATGAGGCACGATTCATTAGAGCTGCTGAAGGGTTTCAGAATAATTTCTTCTGGGTCAAACCGTTGATCTTTCGATTAATTGGGGATCATGATGTACTACTAGGTGCCACTCATGATCGTTCTATAATTGGTTAATTATAGACGACCAACATAAATCGAAAGCCTATTTAGTCACACGCACTACGAGTAATCCGAGGGATTTAAAACGAGTTGAAAATTGGATTTTCGATCAAGAGAAATAAGTCGAATCTGAGTTAATCAGAGGCGCAATGGAAGCTAAAAATGGCTAAGTCTTTTGAAGGCTTTTGGGCGAATTAAATGAGTTTAATTCGCGTTGGTTCGGCTCGGTTTGGGCCGGCCAAAGAGGGTGCCAACCCTCCTTGGTTGGCCGCCACTTATTGGGGAGAAAACCAATTAATTTTGGTTTAATTAATAAAGAAATCTAGCGCGATTTATTTTATAAATTATGGATAAATAAATTTGTATAAAGAAATTTATATAAATAAATTTATAGAAATTTATTCTTTTTATGGAAGTTAAAATAATCCATGAATTGGTTTATTTTAATTTTATAAAATCAATTATGAATTGATTTTTCCATAATAAGAAAGATTATAAATTTCTTATAAAATTTATTCCATAATAAAAGGAGAGATTAATTAGTTTTATTATAAAGTTAGTTATAATAAAACTTGGTTTAAACAGAATAATTCATAAGAGAATTTATAGGATAAATTTCTTATGATAATTAATTAGTTTTATTATAAAGTTAGTTATAATAAAATTCATAAGAGAATTTATAGGATAAATTTCTTATGATAACTAATTAGTTTTATTATAAAGTTAGTTATAATAAAACTTGGTTTAAACAGAATAATTCATAAGAGAATTTATAGGATAAATTTCTTATGATAACTAATTAGTTTTATTATAAAGTTAGTTATAATAAAACTTGGTTTAAACGGAATAATTCATAAGAGAATTTATAGGATAAATTTCTTATGATAACTAATTCCGTTAATTTGGTTAAGAGGAGACTTGGCAAGGGAGAAGCAACTATATAAGGAACCATAGGCAAGCCTTGGATTCCTAAGATTTTGATAATCGAAATAGAGCTCTCCCTCTCTCTCTTCTCTTCTCTCCTCCTTCCCCCTCCCTTCCATTAGGGCCGGCGGCCACCCTAGCTCCATTAGGGCCGGCGCCCAACCTACACCAAGGCAAGGTGTTGCCGTGAGCTTCAAGGAGAAGAAGAAACCAACCAAGAAGAAGAAGAAGCGGATTACATCTCCCTCTCTCTCGGAATTCGATTCCGTTACTTCGTTGGTTAGTTTCCTTTTCTTCTCTTGATCTTCTTAGTTGTGCCTTCCGAGGATCTAGTAGTTCTCGTCGGCACAAAACTCGTGACTTTGGGAAGTCATCCCGAAGAGAACTCGGCGTGGACGCGAATAGAGGCGAAGCTTCCAAGGGACGCTACGGTTGGATCTCGTCCCTTACTTCAAGTTACGCGAGGTACAAAGTAAATTAGTTTACTTTTCCACAAAGTTTTATTTTATGATTATGTCAACACACCATAAGATTGCATGCTAGATACGAAGTTAAAATAATTTAGAAAATTATTTTATGCAAATTCTTCCGCTCCACGTAAAAATCTAAAATTTTATAAACTCGTATCCTTGTCGACATGCACCCGGTCCCAACAAGATGGTGAAGGGAATGAGGCACGATTCATTAAAGCTGCTGAAGGGTTTCAGAATAGTTTCTGAGGTCAACCGTTGACCTTTCGATTAATTGGGGATCATGATGCACTACTAGGTGCCACTCATGATCGTTCTATAATTGGTTAATTATAGACGGCCAACATAAATCGAAACCTATTTAGTCACACGTACTACGAGTAATCCGAGGGATTTAAAACGAGTTGAAAATTCAATTTTCTGATCAAGAGAGATAAGTCGAATCTGAATTTTTCAGAGACGCATCGGAAGCATAAAATGACTAAGTCTTTTGAAGACTTATTGAATGAATTAAATGAGTTTAATTCGTGAAGTCGGGCTTGGGTTTGGCCGGCCAAAGAGGGTCCCCACCCTCTTTGTTTGGCCGGCCAAATTAAAAGGTGGAGAACCGAATTTTTTGGTTCAAATTTATAAAATAAACCGCGCGTGGTTTGTCTTATAAAATTATGGATAAAGAAATTTGTATAATGAAATTTATATAAAGAAATTTATATAAAGAGATTTATTTTTCATGAAAATTAAAATAAACCTTGGATTGGTTTATTTTATTTTATAAAATCAATAATGGATTGATTTACCATGATAAAGAAATTTATATAAAGAAATTTCTTTCCATAATAAAAGGGGAGACATGGTTGTTTTTATTATAAATTAAGTTATAATAAAAACTTGGCATAACGGAATAATTCATAGAAAAATTTATAAGATAAATTTCTTATGAAAAATTTATTCCGTTAAGAGGAGACTTGGCGATTAAGAGGCTACTATATAAAGGTACCAAGGCAAGCTTGGAAATTAATCCAAGAGATCAAGGATTCTTGCCTAGCCTCTTTCCCTCTCCTTCTCTCCCTCACCCTCTTCTAGTGCCGCCGGCTCTAGAGCCCTCCCCCTTTGCCGTGAGCTTCCACCACCAAGAAGAAGCCGAAGAAGAAGAAGAAGTGGGCGCGACTCTTCCTTCCTCCCGGAATCTTGATTCCGTTCTTCGATTGGTGGTTAGTTTTTCATCTCTCTCTTGGTATTCTTGTCGTGCCTTTGGAGAATCTAGTAGTTCTTGTCGGCACGAAACTCGTGGCTTTGCGAAGTCATCCCGAAGAAAACTCGGCGTGGACGCGAATAGTGGCGGTGCTTCCAAGGGACGCTACGGTTGGATCTCGTCCCTTTCTACGAGTTACGCGAGGTATTAAGTAAATTAG
Organism: Boesenbergia rotunda; assembly: GCA_024364735.1. Taxonomy (NCBI): domain Eukaryota; kingdom Viridiplantae; phylum Streptophyta; class Magnoliopsida; order Zingiberales; family Zingiberaceae; genus Boesenbergia; species Boesenbergia rotunda. Next base: position 40,246 of record JAGFNQ010008184.1, read on the forward strand.
TTTACTTTATGCAAAATTTTAAATGTATGATCTGTTGGTGCAGAAAGCACCAAAGTCAAACCTGTGTTTTGATAATGGCAACAGGGTTCAAAAGTTAAGTCTTACTTGTTATCTAACATGTCACTTGAGTGTGCAGAGTAAAAAGCCCTAGCGAAGGACTGCTAGGCACTGGCGAAGGAATGCCAGAGTGAAAAGCCCTATCGAAGGACTGCTAGGCGCCAGGCGAAGTACAGATTGGGACTGAAGCTCTAGCCAAGGAATGCTAGGGTCCGGGCGAAGGATGGCTCGGTATCTAAGACCTGGCAAAGGACCGCCAGGCAAAAGTCCAACCAAAGGAACGGTTGGCATCAGGTACATTCTCCCGAGAGGAGTAGGTGAGGATGCGTTCCCCGTCGAGGGAACAGTAGGCGTCGGTTCGACCTAGGGCTCCATTTTGGAGACCCAAAGTCAGAACCAAGACAGCTAAGGCTGTATAAAATAATAATATAATACTGCTTGTTGGACTAACCCTGGATGCAGGACCGAAGGACTGAGTATCTGCAGCTCAGAGAGCCTCAAAGGAGTGAGGCAGAAGCTGAACAGGGCGCCCCGGATGTTCCGGGCGCCCCCAAGGTCAACCCAAGTTAGCAGGAGCGAAAACACGCCTCGACAGTTATATGTCGGGGCACCCCGGATGCTCCGGGCGCCCCGCCTGTTGCGGGCGCCCCCTGTGCCAGCTTCCGAAGCACACCCTCGCGAAGCCAAGAGGATGAAGATTTGACCCGGTCAATGCAGACGCCCCGAGCGCTCCAGGCGCCCCGGTCAAAACGGATCTCGAATCTGAAGGGATCAGACGCTGACCGAGCCATTGACGGATCGACCGCCACGTGGGGGGGGGGCGCCCCCGACGTCCCGGGCGCCCCCAGGCCCTATATAAAGGGCCCTCGACCCCAAGCTTCATACAACACTCTCAATCAACGCTTCTACGCTCTTCTGCTCTTGCGCCTCGCTCCGGAAACCTCCCAACTCGAGCAGACGACGTCCCGCTGCTCCGAAAAAGACAACCTACATCGGACGTCGGTAAAAGAAGAGCCTCTTTTTAATTGTTAAGTTTACTGTGCTGCATTTGTAAATCAATCTTTGTAAACTATTATTGCACCTCATATAGAATTGCCCAAAGTAAACGGTCAACGACCGTGGGCCTTGGAGTAGGAGTCGACCTAGGCTCCGAACCTAGTAAAAATTACTGTGTTTGCGTTTGATTGTTTTATTCCGCTGCGTAACTGCTCTAATCCTAAAATTCGAATGATTTCCGATATTCACCCCCCCCTCTATCGGTTCTCTCGATCCAACAAGTGGTATCAGAGCGGGGAAGTTCAAATTTGGTGCAACCACCAGTTTGAAATTTTTTTCGCATTTTCATTTTCTTTTTCTCGTTCGAATTTTCCTTAAATATTTCGTTCGAATTTCCTTTTCCCGTTAATCGAGGTTGGTGCAACACCCCTCGTTATTTCATTTTATTCATCCCACACTACTAATCCAAGACCTAGTCTTGGAAAATTTTTTCTTGTTAGTTTTCTTTTTTTTAGATTAAATGGCCATGCAAGAAGGATTCAGCACCGCCAGACCCCCACTTTTTAGTGGAGAAGTCTTTTCCTACTGGAAAAGTCGAATGGAGGTCCACCTGAAAACTCAGGTGGACATGTGGATCATCATCCGGACTGGAGATTCCCAAGAACGCTGAAGGAGTACCTCAAAGCTACTCAGAATGGGACACCGCTCTGAAGCGCAAAATAGAAGCCGATGCAAAGGCAACTCAGACCTTACAATGCGGTTTAACAAAAGAAGAGCTGAACCGAGTGGGCCCCTTCAATAGTGCTAAGGAGCTGTGGGCAAAATTGATCGAGCTGCACGAAGGAACATCAGACACTCGGATCAGTAAGAGGGATCTGCTCCTAAACAAACTGTACACCATCAAGATGGCCGACAATGAAACAGCAGCCCAACTCCACGCATGAATCCAAGAATTGATGAACGGTCTTCACACTATAGGTCGCAAGGTCGAAAACCGTGACCTAATAAGGTATGCTCTAAATGCTTTCCCTAGAAATACCTTGTGGGCATCTATGGTAGATGCATACAAGGTTTCAAGGGATCTCTCTAAAATTAAATTAGATGAATTGTTTTCCGAGTTAGAACTTCATGAACAGACTAACTGCAATATGGCCGAGAAAGGTATTCCCTTTGTTGCAGGAAAAATTGGAAGATCAACAAAGAAGAAGCCACAACCTGAACCCGAGTTTGACTCAGGCTCATACTCAGAAGACGAAGAAGGAGATCGACCTGAGCTGGTGCGACTGGCCCGAACTACTATAAAAAATTGAAGAACCAAGCCAACAAACGGAGGACAAGCCGAAGAAAGGATGAACCAGCTGAACCCATAAATGACAAAAACAAGCCCAACGTGACTTGCTACGAGTGCAAGAAGAAGGGCCCTACAAGACGGAGTGTCCAAACCTAAAGGAGAACAAAAAGTCAAGAAGAAAGAAAGCACTACAAGCAACCTGGGATGAATCTTCCTCTGAAGAAGAAGAAGAAGCACCCCAGTCAAACCTACTAGCCCTGACCGCCTCAGAAGAAGTCGAGACCGAGTCAGAATCAGAAAAGGACGACGGCAAACTAACCTTTTCAGAAGACGGTGAAATCAAGGTAAGTGGTTTCAATAGAAGTCAATTAAATGATCTTATTTCTTATCTTTCTCGAGACTTGGCGAAAGCCAAACTCCGAGTCGAATCCCACCGACAGAAAGTAAAACTGCTGAAAGAGGGAGCAGACTCTAAGTCCTTAACCGAGAAAGTTCATGAAGGAACTCCTACTCAAGTTGAAAAATTTGAGAAAGAGAACTCCTACCTGAAAACTCAGGTCAAGGATCTTAGAGCTGCCTTAGAACGATTCACTTCTGGTTCCAAGGGTCTTGACATGATTCTTGGAAAACAGAAGTCCGTTCTAAATTGATCCGGACTTGGCTATAGAACTAAATCCCGACAAAGATCTTATTTTACTGTACTGAATCAGTCCAGAGGTAAAGTTCAGGCATGGGTACCTAAACTGTACTTGAACAAACCAACTGGATCAAATCAGTATTGGATCCCCAAGGACAAGATTCACATCTTGCCTAATCATTACCGTGACTTTAGTCCAGGGAGAGCCAAATTAAAAACTATTTTTATTGTTAAATAGAATTTAATTCTTGCAATTTGCCTGATTGATTGTTTATTTAAATTTCTGCAATTTACCATGCTTAGACCTAGGTTAGTATAAGGACTGAACAAACCTAACTGAAACTTGACAACATAGTATTGGGTGGAGGTGAGATGATAGTACGTTAGGGAAACCAATTCTAATAAGATCAAGTTAACTTGGTCTCTTTAGACTGGTGAAACTAGCCGAAGCTACCGATCCAAAATCCAAACTAGTTAGACCAGAACTTTTTCAAAAATTAATTTTGAAAATGAAATTTCATTAAACGGCTTTGTCAAGGAAAGGGTTGATGATCCAATAAGGCTACGGCCAAAGAAGGTCTAGTGCCTCGCCAAGACCTGGAAGCTAATTTTTGAATTTCAAATTCAAATTACCTTTTGTTAAATTCAAATCTAACATAATTTTCAGTTAAGTATAGATTCAAACATTTTCATTCAAGATAAATTTAAATATTTTCAAAAATTAATTAAGATTTTCAAAATAAATAATGTTTTTATAAAAAAAAACCTGTCTCACGAAACCTATAAGGCTAACGTGATTGAAAACCCTAGATTGGGTGATACAGTAAAAAAAAACTCAATTATAATTACTTTAATACCTATATTGTAGTCAACTTGGTCAAACCATGGTCAACAGAGTCAAACCATGATCAACATAGTCAAACCATGGTCAAAGCAGTCAAACTATAGTCAAACCATGGTCAAACCGATTAAACTATGGTCAAACCGATTAAACCATGGTCAAACGATGATAAGACACAAAACTTGTCTCTTCGCTATAGTCCCGGGCGCCCGTGACTCCTCGGGCGCCCCACCCCACTTTTTCTTTCTCCCTAGGCAAAAAGCTGCCTCTGCCTTTGACCAGGGCGCCCGGAACCACGCGGGCGCCCCCATCAATCTCAATGCAGCAAAAGCTGCAAAAGCAGCGTGACGAGGGCGCCCAGGCTGTTCCGGGCGCCCCTAACCAGTCAAAGACACCGCCTTTGGCAGTAACCACTGACCAGGGCGCCCGGAAACTCCCGGGCGCCCCCGTTGATCTGCCTATATAAGGCACCCGAACCTCCTTCTCTTCCCACACCAAAAATCAACTTCCTTCTTCACTTCTTTCCCTCTAAGGAGATCTTGCAAGCCCTCATCCTCAACCATGCCTCCCAGAGCTGCCCGGTATAATTTTATTACTATTAAGTTTTTTTTTTGCAATTCCTTCAAACTTTCTTTAAATGCATAATTTCTTCTCTTAGAAGACGTCGACCAAACCCGGCCAACCCCGGTGCCGAACCAAGTCCTGACCCTAGGTTCCCTACCCTAGAGTTATGTAATAAGTTTGCACAAACCATTTACAAGCCTATTAAAATAAGCTATCTTAATAGGCACTTCTTTACCCAATCATGCCTCGTAGCCATGAATATTATCAACTTCTATCAATTTGATAATCTTGTCTTCTACACTCATACCATTAATGAATCCTTATGTGCAGAGTTCTACAACAACATAATTCGACAAGATAATCTCATGTTTCACACTACTGTCCAAGGGATACCTCTGTCTATCACCACTACTTTGTTGAACCGATTCCTTGGACTACGACCCTCTCAGTCCACATTTTACTGCTATCCACCTAGGAATCCTCCGTTTGATCCTCCCTACTCTCACATTACCTTAGACACCATCCACTCCTATTTCTATAGGGATGCACTCCCCGCAAATAGACGTTTCCAAGCCGTTGAACTTCAGGCACAGGACTATGCCCTGTACAAAGTCCTGGTCCGCTGTATCTTACCACTCTCCACTAGAGATCTCGGGACCATGCGACCCTTTCATGCCTTCCTTCTGTATGCCCTAGTTCATCACCTTGACATAGACATTGGACTACACATGTTTCATACTATTCTGCATGCGTCCAGTGTCAACACCCAGGGACGAGTGCGCACTCCATTCTGCCACATCATCACCTCTCTTCTTCATCACCACGGTCGCGACATTACCGTGGGTGAAATAACCACTATGACCGACTTTGATGAAAGAGGATTATGAACTTCTTGTTAGCAGGTCTAGAGGTATCGGCCACCGGGGTTCTGAGTTGGAGACGACAGCAGGTCGGGGCCCCGATCGACTCAGACGAGGAGGTTGAGGTCGACGTTGGAGACATAGCAGCAGCAGCCCGAGCACACATAGACGAGCCTCCACCACCGACCCTCGACCAGCGCCTCACACAGATACAGACGGAGATCCATAGTCTCCGAGAAGAAGTCGAGGCCTATCACATCGAGCAAATGGACGCTCGTAGAGCCGATCGAGAAGTGGCTGATGCTCGATAGATCGAGATGATGGCACGATTCGATTCATGGCAGCCTGGCCCATCTGATCATCCCAGTCCCTCGTCCTAGATTTGCTTAGCATTGTACCAGTAACTATTTGACTGCCCCTACTCAGTAGGGTTGACTTATGTTTGACTGTATGACTCTGTTCACTATTCTATGTTGACTAGCTTATGAGTACTGGTTTCTTGTCTATTCAGCAGTTAGGATTGTGCTCTGTAGAATATATTAACTCAATTTTTTTTGCTTTATTTGATTTAAAAATCAATTTCTAAAAGAATTTGAAAAACTATTTTACTTAATTTCAAAATCAGTTTTTTTTAAATTTTTTACTTAGTTTTATTTTAAAAACTACCCCCTTTCAAAACTAGGGCTTTTTTCGCAAATGGACTTAGCCTAGGCCCTAACTCTAGAACTGCATGCACCTATAGATTTAGAAGCCAGCATCTCACAAGCACCTTAGGGTACTTTTGATTGATAACCTAGAAAGGGTTGAGATGCTTAGGTCTTTGCCTTAATTCAAGATGCTTTAAGTCAGTGCATCTGCAGTAATTAGGGCACTAAATACAACTTTTACAGCAATCAAGTTAAGTGTCAAGTTTAGAAAATTTAACTTGAACAGAAACACTTAACTTGACTAACCCTAGCGTAAACTACTGCTTATAACAGTTAGTAAGTAGCTAAATGGGTTAGACAGGTCTCTACAAGAGAAAATCAATTAATTTGGTCTAAGTCTTGATTCAGTACAGCAAAATCATACGAATATTTTCCTTTATGAAAGTTATTTCTTCTATGCAATTTAATTTCTACTATATCTATCTATTTTTGATATATGGTAAAGGGGGAGAGATAGGAAAGGAGAGAGTTCAAAATTTTTTTGCAAAATCTCAAAAAAAAATTTCAAAAAGTTACCTACTTTTCAAAGCTTTTCAAAAAACTTAGCTACTTTTCAAAGCTTTTTTTAAGTGTTTTAAAAAAAAACCCCTATTAGGTACTTAAGTCTTCAAAATGTCTTAAAGTTATTCAAAAATACTAAGTTTTTATAAGTACTTTAAACTTAAGTTTTTCAAAACTTCCATAAGTACTTTAAGCTTAAGTTTTTCAAAATTACTAAGTACTTAAATTGTTTCAAAATTTACTAAGTACTTAAATTTACTAAGTACTTAAGTTTTTCCAAATTACTAAGTACTTAAATTGTTTCAAAATTTACTAAGTACTTAAATTTACTAAGTACTAAAATTGTTCCAAAATTTACTAAGTACTTAAATTGTATACTAATTACTTAAATCCTACTAAGTACTTAACTTAAAGTTTTCAAAACCTTTGAGTGCTGTAAACTTAAGGCTTCAAATTTATTTAAGTACTCTAAACTCATGCTTTCAAAAACTGCTCTATGTACTTTTAAAACTTAAGTTATCGAAAGATTTCCAAAGTACCTAAACTTAAGTTTTCAAAGTGCAAAATCATTCTAAGTAATGTTTTTTAAAAAACATAGAACCCCACGAAGTTTTGAAAAATCTAGGGGGAGATTCCCTCCACGAGGAGGGAACAAATTTTTATGCTTTTGATTAAACTTAACTTCTTAAACTAGGGTTGCATAAATCAAAAAGGGGGAGATTGTTGGTGCAGAAAGCACCAAAGTCAAACCTGTGTTTCGATAATGGCAACAGGGTTCAAAAGTTAAGTCTTACTTGTTATCTAACATGTCACTTGAGTGTGCAGATTAAAAATCCCTAGCGAAGGACTGCTAGGCACTGGCGAAGGAATGCCAGGGTAAAAAGCCCTAGCGAAGGACTGCTAGGCACTGGCGAAGGAATGCCAGAGTAAAAATCCCTAGCGAAGGACTACTAGGCGCCAGGCGAAGGACAGCTTGGGACTGAAGCCCTAGCGAAGGAATGCTAGGCTCCGGGCGAAGGACGGCTCGGTATCTAAGACCTGGCAAAGGACCGCCAGGCAAAAGTCCAACCAAAGGAGTGGTTCGCATCAGGTACATTCTCCAGAGAGGAGTAGGTGAGGACGCGTTCCCCGTCGAGGGAACAGTAGGCGTCGGTTCGACCTAGGGCTCCATTTTAGAGACCCAAAGTCAGAACCAAGACAGCTAAGGGTGTATAAAATAATAATATAATACTGCTTGTTGGACTATCCCTGGATGCAGGACCGAAGGACTGAGTATCTGTAGCTCAGAGAGCCTCAAAGGAGTGAGGCAGAAGCTGAGCAGGGCATCCTGGATGTTCCGGGTGCCCCCAAGGTCAACCCAAGTTAGCAGGAGCGAAAACACGCCTCGACAGTTATATGTCGGGGTGCCCCGGATGCTCCGGGCGCTCCGGATGCTACGGGCGCCACGCCAGTCGTGGGCGCCCCGCCCGTCACGGGCGCCCCGCCCGTCACGGGCGCCCCACCCGTCACGGGCGCCCCACCTGTCGCGGGCGCCCCCAGTGCCAGCTGCCGAAGCACACCCTCGCGAAGCCAAGAGGATGAAGATTTGACCCGGTCAATGCGGGTGCCCCGAACGCTTCGGGCGCCCCGGTCAAAATGAATCTCGAATCTGAAGGGATCAAACGCTGACCGAGCCATTGACGGATCGACCGCCACGTGGGGGGGCGCCCCCGACGTCCCGGGTGCCCCCATGCCCTATATAAAGGGCCCTCGACCCCAAGCTTCATACAACACTCTCAATCAACGCTTCTACGCTCTTCTACTCTCGCGCCTCGCTCCGGAAACCTCCCAACTCGAGTCGACGACGTCCCGCTGCTCCGAAAAAGACAACCTACATCGGACATCGGTAAAAGAAGAGCCTCTTTTTAATTGTTAAGTTTACTGTGCTGCATTTATAAATCAATCTTTGTAAACTATTATTGCGCCTCATATAGAATTGCCCAAAGTAAACGGTCAACGACCATGGGCCTTGGAGTAGGAGTCGACCTAGGCTCCGAACCAAGTAAAAATTACTGTGTCTGCGTTTGATTGTTTTATTTCGCTGCGTAACTGCTCTAATCCTAAAATCCAAACGATTTCTGATATTCATCCCCCCTCTATCGGTTCTCTCGATCCAACATGATCATGTCTCCACAACATAAGGTTGCATGCTAGATACGTAGTTAAAATAATTTGAGAAATTATTTATGCTAAACCTTCCGCTGCACGTAATTAAATTTTAAAATTATGAACCCGTATCCATGTCAACATGCACCCGGTCCCAATAGTGAGAGTAAAGATCAGCAAAAGGGTCATCCCTAGGTGGATAGCACAAAAAGGTAGACTCAGAGTGGCGTAGCTCAAAATGCTGGTTGAACAGTGTTAGTGCAATCTACCCAAGGTTGATCGGGTAGATCATAGGTTTTGATGTGTGTGTCAATATAGCTAAGTTAGGATTTCATGTTGATTTGATATGTGTGCTTGAGTCATGCAGAACTTGGCAAATCACACATGGGGAGTAACGGAGTGTAGCATCTGATGGATGAGAGCCAAGAAAGAGGACTTCAAGGGCAAGCCGAGGAAATAGACTTCAAAGGCATACGCGAAGGATGGCATGGAGATAAGCCGCGGGCTTGTGCGCGCATCCGAAAGACAAGAGCTGAAGGAGTACTAGGTCAACCCAATTAGAAAATACTTCTATTGGATACCAAAGTCAATCCTCAAGGATTAGAAGGTTTAGGTTAAGTCAACCATGTATTGAAATCTCAAATTTTTGAAATTGGTTGACTTGAGGCATTAAGGGGGAGTAGTGTAGCCTAAGTCGAAATTCTTGATAATATGGGCTAAATAGGATGTACTTTAATACATCTCATATTCTCTTGATTTATGATTGCATTTATGTATATGAGATGTTAGAATGATACAAATAACTCACTTATACTTATGACATTTAGATGAGTTATTGGATGTATCACATTAGTGATAATAGACCAATTATGAGGAAATCGAATGATTAATTAATGGACATCTTACCCATAGATTATAGTTGGGCATTTCAAATTATTTGAAAATATTTATGTGTTTTGTTTGCTATGGCATAGATTTGCAAAACACATGGTTTCAAAACTAGGATGAAAGTTTGATACAAAATTGAGTATTTTCAAAGAATTTAAGATTTGGTCAAAAAGTCAAACATATTTGGATTTTTCTTGGAAATGTATTTTTCTCTATTAGAAAGCATCACAAGAAATATATTTTCAAAATTTTATAATTTTTCAAATTTTATGGAATTTTCTATGCATTTCTGAATTTCAGTTCAAAGGCTGAAATTTTCAGTCTGTTATGCATCAGTCGACTGGCCCTAGGGGCAGTCGACTGAACATTCTGTGACTTGGCATTTCACTAAGGCCAGTCGATTGGTAACTGAATCAATCGACTAGCACCTATATTTTCTAATTTCTGAGGATTTTCAGAAAATAAAAGGTGTCCCTAATTGATACCAAAGGGTAATATTGCTTTGAGCAATCTTTTTGATGGTGTCAATGGGGGAGAATTGAAAGGTTTAAGTTAGATTTTAATTAATTCTTTATGTTTATGAGAAAATTGAAAATCTTGTGATAAAATATAGGTTAAGGGGGAGGATGCATATTTATGTATCTTAATATACTATGCTTTTAATTTTCAGTTGTTATATTTGTACCTAACTTAAACATATTGCCACACATAAAAAATGGGAGATTGTTAGTGCAATCGACCCAAGGTTGATCGGGTAGATCATGAGTTTTGATGTGTGTGTCAATATGGCTATGTTAGGTTTTCATGATGATTGATATGTGTGCTTTGTTGGGGAAATCAGCCCAAGTATGATCGGGAGGATCATGGTTTTGATGTGTCTGTGTCAATATGGATAAATTAGGATGTTATGTTGTTTTGATATGTGTGATTGAGTTTTGCAAGACATGGTGAGTCACACATGGAGTACGCATCCGAGGGATGAGAGCCGAGGGAAGAGGACTCCAAGGGCATGCCGGGGGAAGTGGACTTCAAAGGGCATACATGAAGGATGGCATGGAGGCAAGCTGAGAGCTTGTGTGCGCATCTGAGGGACGACAGTCGGTGGAAGAGGACATCAAGGGGCAAGCCAAGGGAGTGGACTTGAAGGCATACGTGAAGGGTGGTCTTCGGAGTGAGGACGAGTGAAAATGTAAGCTGGGCAGTCGACTGGGGATGGATCAGTTGACTGCCAGCGGGCAACTCGAACTCACAGAAAGATCAGTCCACTAGTCCAGGACCAGCCGATTGATTAGGTCGAAAAACTAGCCATTAGCTAGCTGTTGCGGTGGGATCAGTCGACAGCCCTGGGGGCAGTCGACTGGTATCGGGATGGACAACTTAAGGAGTTGTCCTCTACTCGATTTAAATGGAAATTTTAGAGCAGGTCAAGGTTACAGTTCTGGTGTGTAGAATTGTGTCCTAAGTGTTCAAAGTCTCCAGCTCTTTCTCTCACTTTCATTTCAACTTTGCAAAGAGGAAGAGTGTCATTTGTGAAGGTTTCTCCACCTTGAAGAAGACATTCATAGTGGAGCTCGTGCGTGTGGTGTGGATCCTTGGACTAGTCACCTCTTTGAGGTGGATACCAAGTAAATCAGGGGGATAGCAGTGTTTTTACTATTTTTATTGATTTTGTTTTGTGTTTAGATAACATCTTTGTAGACAAAATCGAAAGAAAGCTATTCACCCCCCCTCTAGCTTGACGCCACGATCCTAACAAGTGGTATCAAAGCCGGTTCGTTTCGGAAGAACTCACCGTCGACCGGAGCATCAAAATGGCGTTTCAAAAGGGTGAAAGCACCGCGCAACCACCTTTCTTTGACGGCAATGATTTCACGTATTGGAAAGCAAAGATGGATCATTATCTTATGAATGACATTGAAAATTGGTATAGCATTATAGATGGATTCGAAATACCAATGAATGAGAGGGGAGAGCCTCCACCTATCAAAAATTGAACAAAAGTGATGTTGAAGAAGGCACAAGCGAATGCTACAATGACTCTTCAATGTGGACTCTCAAAAGAACAATTGAACAAGGTGGGACCGTTCAAGACTAAATGAAGCTTTGGGAGAAGCTCATTGAGCTAAATAAAGATCAAATGAATCAAGGAGGGCCAAGAAGGATCTCTTGGTGGCACAACTCCAATCTCTCACCATGAAGGTGAATGAAACCGTGAGCCAATTGCATGGTAGGGTCAAAGAGATCATCAACGAACTTCATGTCATAGGTGAGAAGGTCGAAAATAGGGATCTTGTGAGGTATGTACTTCAATCCTTACCTAGAATCACTTTATGGGCTTCAATGGTTGATGCCTATAAAGTTTCTAGGGACCTTTCTTTAGTTAAACTTGATGACTTGTTTTGTGAATTTGAATTGCATGAACAAGCTAATTTGTCTACTTAAGAGAAAGGTGTAGCTTTTGTTGTAGAGAAAGAAAGAAAGAAGAAGAAGGAAAAGAAAAAGGTTGTCTACTCATCATCCGATTCGGAAGAATCAAGTGCCTCCATGGATAGCGACCAAGAGGCATATATGGTAAGAAAAATGAGAAAAGTCTTTAAAAGTTTTTCTAACAAATTTTATGGTAGGAAAAGCTCAAAAGGGAAGGGCAAGGCAAGAGAGGTCATTTGCTACAATTGCCAAAAGGAAGGGCATATGAGGAATGAGTGTCCACTCTTGAAGAAGGAGGAGGAGAAGAAGGATGAGAAGAAGAAATCAAAGGAAAGAAGGAAAGAAGGCCACAAGTCTAAAGGCCACATGGGATGATCCATCTTCGGAGGAGGAGGAAGAGAACCATGTGTCTCATTTTGCATTGATGGGAGTGGACAACCTAGAGTCATCCGAAGATGAGAGGATCTCAAGTAGCGAAGATAAAGGGAGCTCAAGTGAAGGGGGAGGCTTAACTTCGGAATCGGAAGTCTCGGTAAGTGAGGTATACAACTTACCCACTTCTACTCTTATAAAAATAATTTCTAGCACTAATGATGATTTGATTAAGGCTAGAAAGAAGATTAAGGAGTTGAAAAATGAAATTTGCATGTTAAAGTTAGAATCCAAGAAAATTAAGGATAATGTGCATATTTCTTCTTCCATTTCAAATAACTCATTTCTAGAAAAGGAAAATAAGGAGTTAAGGGAAAATGTAGAAAATCTCACCAAGGCCCTTGGGAAGTTTCAAATCGGCTCAAAGAACCTTGACATGATTATTAATAGTCAAAGAGCCGTGTATAACAAGGCCGGGATAGGGTATAGACCCAAAACCAAGGAAGTGGCATTTGTTTCTCTTATGGGAAGGACGGGTGCCCCTAGGAAGCAAAGTGTTAGAGGAAATGTTATGAAGGCATGAATACCTAAGAAATACTTAAATGATGTTTGTGGATCTAGCATTTGGGTACCAAAAGATTGTGTTTTTCGTGTTGTTTAGGTAAAGGAGAAGAAGGGCTCAAAAATATGGATAGTGGATAGCGGGTGCTCAAGGCATATGACCGGTGATGTAAGTAAATTCTCCACCATTAGCTATCTAAGAGAAGGAACGGTGTCTTTTAGGAATAGTGGAAAACTCAAGATAATAAGTAGAGGCACAATTGAGGTATCTCCTACAATCATAATTCATAAAGTACTTCTAATTAAGGACATAGAATTTAACTTTCTTAGTGTGAGTCAACTATGTGATGCCGGGTATAGAGTGGAGTTTCATGCAAGAAAATATTTGATTAGACACAATGGCTCCGAAAATATCATGTTAGAAGGACATAGGAAAGCAAATCTTTATTATCTTAATCACTCTTATGCTTCTAACATTCCTACCAAGTGTCTCATGTCCAAAGAAGAAGAAGGATGGCTATGGCATCAGAGGCTTGGTCACATCAACATGAGGAACATAGCAAGAGTGGCCAAGATGGAATTGGTGAAAGGGCTACCAATGTTCAAATATGAAAAGAACAAAATGTGTGATGCATGCCAAGAGGGTAAGCATTCTAAGTCATCACATAAAGGTAAAACCTTAACTAATACTTCTCTACCATTGGAGTTATTGCATTTATATTTATTTGATTGTCATAGTACTCCTTCGATAGTAGGAAGTAAATATTGTTTGGTAATTGTCGATGATTTTTCTAGATATACTTGGGTGTATTTCATGAAACATAAGGATGAAACTTTAGAGATATTTGTAGGATTTAGTAAATGGGTTGAAAATGAGAAGCATCTCAAAATCAACTGAATTAGAAGTGATCATGGTGGAGAATTTGAAAATTCAAATTTCTCTCATTTTTGTCTAGAGAATGGGTACAAACATGAATTTTCATGTCCAAGAACCCCACAACAAAATGGTGTTGTAGAAAGAAGGAATATGGCTTTACAATAAGCGGCTAGGACTATGCTTAATGTTTACTTCCTACCTAGCTATTTTTGGGCAGAAGCGGTAAATACCACTTGCTACATCCAAAACTGGGTTTTAATTCATAGATTTTTAGGAAAAATAACTTTTGAATTGTGGAATGAGAGAATTCCTCAAATTCACTACTTTAGAGTTTTTGGGTGTAAGGTCTATATTTTAAACACTAAGGATGATCTAAGAAAGTTTGAGTCTAAGGCAGATAATGGGATCTTAGTTGGATATTCATCTACTAGTAGAGGGTATAGAGTGTATAACAAGAGGACTAGAGTGATTGAGGAATCTTCCAATGTAGATTTTGATGAGTCTACTAGCACTTACCCTTGGAAGTCCTCCATTGACAAGAATATAGAAGAAAATCAAAACATTACCCAAGAAATACAAGACTTACATTTAGGGGGCATTGATCAAGGGGGAGGGAGAAGTGCATTGGAAGATGAAAGAGGCAATGATAATCATGTGGTAAATGAGCCTATAACCTCTAGGACTCTAAGACAACATCAAGATCATCCTATTGACCAAATAGTTGGAGATGTTACCCAAGGAGTAAGGACTAGACTTTAGAGATCATACTATTCAAGTTGCCTTGATTTCACAACTAGAGCCAAAATTAATTGATGAAGCCTTAGGTGATGTGGATTGGACTCTAGCCATGCAAGAAGAGTTGAACCAATTTGAAAGGAGTGAAGTATGGGAGTTAGTTCCTAGGCCCAATGATAGTATCATTATCACAACAAGATGGGTTTTTAGGAACAAATTGGATGATCAAGGGAAAATTACTAGAAACAAGGCTAGGTTAGTGGCAAGGGGTTTCAATCAAGTTGAGGGTCTTGATTATGATGAAACATATGCTCCCGTAGCTAGATTGGAATCCATCCGGATTTTATTAGGATATTTCGCTCACATGGGTTTTATGCTTTATCAAATGGATGTGAAATCAGCATTTCTTAATGGGGTTATTAAGGAGGAAGTGTATGTAGAGCAACCACCCGGGTTTGAAAATACAAACTACCCTAATCATGTCTATAAACTAAGGAAGGCCTTATATGGATTAAAACAAGCACCCAGGGCTTGGTATGAAAGGCTCTCATCTTTCTTAGTGTCCAAGGATTTTAGAAGTGAAACAATTGATCCAACTTTATTTCTAAAATCTAAGGATAAGGATATTTTTGTGTCCCAAGTTTATCTTGATGTCATCATTTTTGGGTCAACAAATAGTGAATTTCTTCATGAGTTTATCAAGTGTATGGAGAATGAGTTTGAAATGAGTCTTGTTCGGGAATTGACCTTTTTCTTAGGATTACAAGTCAAACAAACAAATGAAGGGGCTCATGTTTATCAAACAAAATATGCTAAAGCACTTATAAAGAAATATGGGTTAGAAAATGCAAAGGTAGCATCCACCCCCATTGGCACAAATGCCAATATGGATAATGATCTTGAACGGAAGGTAGTGGATCCAAAGCAATATAGGAGCATGATTGGTAGCTTGTTGTATCTAACCACTAGTAGACCGGATATATTATTTGTGGTAGGTATGTGTGCAAGGTATCAATCTTGTGCCAAAGAGTCTCACCTAGTGGTAGTAAAAAGGATCATAAGGTATATTAAGGGCACTCTTAATGTCGGTTTTTGGTATCCTAGAACTCCAAACATTGAACTATTTCGATACACCGACTCCGATTATGTGGGTTACAAATTAGATAGAAAGAGTACTAGTGGTGGGTGTCAATTTCTTGGTTCATCCATAGTTAGTTGGAGTAGTAGAAAATAACCATGTGTTGTCTTATCAACAACCGAGGCCGAATATGTAGCAATGGGTGGTTGTGTGTCTCAATTACTTTGGATCATGCATACTTTAGAAGATTATGTGTAAAATACGGGAAATAATACTAAAGGTCAAATCAAGAAATAACTTTGTAAAATATTACAGGAAATTTTCAGAAATTTTTCTGAACCCTTGGTGGAATTTACAAGGATAAATCGGATAAATAGATGAATATAATTAGGTTATTCGATTTATTGGAGGAGAAGCTTCATATATATATATATATATATATATATATATATATATATATATATATATATATATATATATAATATATATATATATATATATATGATTAAAATCTGACCTAGGTTTTAATCGGCCGAAACCAACTCTTATTTCTTCTCCTCCACGCGCGAGCCCTAAACTGCGCCGCCAACTCCTCTTGCGCCCGATCCCCATTCTCCTTCCCCAATCTCGTTGTCGCCGAAGCCCTACCCCTTTGCACCGCACGCGAGACCTTCTACTCCCCTCTTTGTCTCGATGCATCGACCGGCGCCACAGTCTCTCTTCTTCACTCTTGTTGGATGCTCAACCCTACATCTATGTGCCATTGTTCGTGCCTTAGACGACGAGAGCCAAGGGATGAGCAGGCTGTCGAAAGGATCGTCGAAGGCAGGATCTGGTCTTTCCCTTCTTCGATCACGATTAGGGGAGTGGTTGGGTTTTAATTGTTTTGAGTTTCGCCAAATCGAAGTGCTTGGTTCGCCGATGCATTGGACGATCCATATTATTTGCTTCCGAGTCCCTGCCTTCCTCTTTTGGCTGCAACAGTCCTCCGATCTTCAGCAAGGAAACTTCTTCACCGAAGACCAAGAGCAGAGTTCACAATTGTGCCCAACCAGAACGTCTCTTTGCGACAAATAATCTGATCTTGCTAGATCCGGAACCAAGGAGTATGACCTACAACAGGTTAGTAAGGTTGCTGATTTAGGATTTAAATTTGAATGTGTTGATATTTCTATGGCCTAGATCTGTGTTAGATTGGATGATCTGTGGAAGATGAGTGTTGTATTGGGGCTGTGTTGGAGAATTCTAGTTGGCGTGGGTGATCAATTGTTTTGGTAGGAACATAGACCGTGTTGCAATTGTGTAAGGTTGGGGAATTAGCATGCTTCACTTAATCTTCTACTTCTCTACCGTGAGCTTAGGATGAGTTGTGTTATGAGTTGGGATTAAGGATTTCCTATTACTTTGTTAAAGTTTTGTCTTCATCATGTTCTTGATGAATGTTGTGAGCTGTGTGATTAGGTTTGGGTTGAGAGGTTGTTTTTAGCTTTGTTTCAACATTCTGCCGTGAGTCTTTAATGAATGGGAGCATTGATTTTGGTATGTAGTATTTGATAGTCATTTAATGATGGAATTGGATTTTTGATCTTGTTCGTGATCTGTTTTGGATGATGGGATGCGGTTGGATTTGTAGAGGTAATCTCGTATTTATTTTCCTTTTCCGGTTTGAATTGAGTTACGGATTAGATTTGATTAATTACTGGTTTTACTAATAATTCATTTGATAGGAGAATTATTAATCTGGATCAAGTTAATAGTAATTGGTAATGATATAATGGATTATTGGATTTGTTTAATCGATTTATTGGTGAGAGTTATGAAATGATTAGTGGATTGAGGATAAGTTTATCTATCTAATTGATCATGTTGAGAAGTTAAGAATGCTTTGATTCGTGAAGGATTGTGAGGATGTAATTGATTAATTCGTAAGGAATTGGAATTTGAATGTGATGGATGATGATCTGTTATGGCATGTTTAGTATGGAATGCATTGATACTGGTGTAGATATTAAACCTGTGTTGGGTTGTTTCTTGGGTTCTACCGAATACTTGGTTGAGTATAAAATCTACGAGTTAACCTAAATCATAACTACACGAAGTAGTTAGGAACTTATCATTTAATTAGATGTAATTAAATGAAATAGGTTGAGTAGATTAACCATGATATGGTTTAGGGGCTTGTTAGCTGGTTACTATTTTGTAATAAGCAATGTAAAATATGTCCTATGATACAGGACACTGATCGATTTACGCTGGACTTCTTGGATGGGAGGCTCTCAATTGATTCGGACTACATTCTTGAGGCGGGTACCCTTTGACTTATCTATTTTGATATTGTCATTTTGTTATGCATAGAATGTTATAGATAGCAGTAAGATCTTATGCTATCCCTGGTTATTATGTTTGCTCTGGATATTGTGGTTTACCCCTGTTTATTATGTCAGTTCTGGATACCTGTTGTTTATCTTTGAGTTATTATGTTGTTAGCTCCCTACAGTCTCTAGTATTGTCATCTCTACACGTATGCTTAGATATCGTAGTGTATCTCTTGCATGTGACCTTGATGGATCTGTATTTCAGTTCAGTATACCTTGTAGGATACCTGTATTTCCTGTTATAGGATTTCAGACTGAGACTTAGTATACCGAGGACTTGGGAGGGAGGTATGTGTATCTATCATACACCATCCTTGCACTGTTGCATGCCGGCGATCAGCGACTCCCTTGTGGTTGAGCCTAATCGTTTTCCGGTACATGACGGGCACACACGGCCACTCATGGGTTAGTGGATACCGTAGATGTGTGCATTTGCCCTGTATTGCTCCGTTCGGCCACTATTTGGAGAGTGAGCGCGGGCGTGGTAGCAGCCAGGGATCCCTTCTCGTACTGAGCCACGAGGAGATGAGAGCTTGACTCCCCCATTGCCTGGGGTTAGGAGCGTGGTCTCCGCCAGCATCCTGTCCACCCGGTCACTCAGGAGCAGTGATGGCAGAGTGTACAGTTGTCAGAGCCCTACCCGTTCAGACGTCCCTATGACAGGTGTACGTTGATCTGTCTGGTGTCAGGGGTGACACATGTCATTGCACCATGTGCATACTTTGCATCGTGCATTGTTTGCTGCACTTATTTGCTGCACTTATTTGACATCGCATATTCTGGAGACTTGTTATCTGTGTTTATATGCCTATTGGTTTTCCGTTGGTATTTCTTACACTCTGTACAGATTAGATGGATTCAGGTATGTACCTACCCAGTGTTTTCAGTTCCAGTCTTTCCCTATTGTTGATATAAGACTGTATTAGCAGAACTCTTGTTGTTAGTATAACTTTCTATGCATATCTTTGGGTATTCGCTGAGCTATGGACTCACCCCGTTGCCATATATGTTTATTTCAGGTTGATGTCTGCGAGGAGATCCCGAGCCGCCAGTCCCCAGCTCCAGAGGAGCTTTTTTTTTTGATTTTGGGTTTTCCGTTGTTTCATTTATGGACCCTGTAGTATTTACTATGCTTCCGCTATTATGTTTTAAACATGTATGCACGTTTTATTTGATGGCATTGTACTTTTGAGTCCTATGTTGGACTTCGATTGGTTTTGGTTTTGTTCCTGCCCCCTGGCAGCTCAGGTGAGTTCGGATTTGGTCTTTCGATAGTTAAAAATCATATAACTATTGTTCTGCATATATCTGAGGCCTGAGGCCCTTTAAACTGCGTGGTTGTGCAAATATTTAAACTGCGTGGATTGTTATATATATTGTGTGTGTGTAAATTGTCCGCCGGACAGGGGAGGTGCTGTCCGATTTTATATTGGATCAGCGGCTCCTGGGTCTCGGGGCGTGACATTATGAGCTTCATTACTCCAAGGTCAAGGTTTTATGTGACAATATGAGTACTATTAATTTGACTAAAAATCCGGTGCACCACTCTAGGACAAAACACATTGAAGGGAAGCATCACTTCATTCGGGATCATGTGGCAAGGGGTGACATAGAATTACATTATGTTGAATCAAAGTCTAACCTTGCCGACATATTTACCAAGCCTCTTCCCGAAGCGGAGTTCACATCTCTAAGAAGAGGACTCGGTATGTGTTTTGTAGAAGTGTAGGAGTGGCCTTGGAGTAATATAATACGAAGGTGCATGAACCATTAGGATGGTACAATTGATTCACTTATGCTTATGACATATTGTTGGATTGTTGGATGTATCACATTATTGAAAATAGACCAACTATGGGGAAAGTAAATGTTTAATTAATGGACATCTTGCCCAAAGATCATAGTTGATCATTTTAAATAATTTGAAAACATTTCTGTGTTTTATTTACTATGACATATAATTATGAAACACATCATTTCAAAACTAGGAAAAAAGTTTGATACAAAGTTGAAGTTTTTCAAAGGTTTTGAGTTTTTGTCAAAAAGTCAAACATGTTTAGATTTTTCATGAAGTCATATTTTTCTCTACTAGAATACATCATATGAAACATGTTTACAAGTTTTCATGATTTTTTGAATTTTTTAGAATTAATGATGCATTTCTGAAATTCGGCCCAAAATCTAGAAAAATTCAGACTGAAGCGTATCAGTTGACTACCCCTGGGGGCAGTCGACTAATCTTTCTGTGAATTGGCTGAAAGAAGGGACCAGTCGACTAATACCTGTCTCAGTCGACTGGTACTTCTGATTTCAAAATTCTGGGATTTTTCAGAAGGTGATAAGTATCCCTAATTGATGCCAGTGGTTCTTATTACTTCGGGTAATCCTTTTGATGGTGTCAAAGGGGGAGAATTGAGTGGTTTAAGTTAGTGTTTGTAACTTAACTTATGATTTATGCAAATTGAAAATTGGGTGTGAGGGTATAAGTTAAGGGGGATGTTGCCTCTTGTTTTTGCTATGCCTATAATTTTCAATTATTGTTGTTTTACCTAACTTAAACGTATTATCACACATCAAAAAGGAAGAGATTGTAGGGGCAATCGGCCCAGGTATGATCGGGAGGGTCATGGTTTTGATGTGTCTGTGCCAATATGGTTAAGTTAGGATGTTATCTTGTTTTGATATGTGTGATTGAGTTTTGCAGGACTTGGTGAGTCACACGTGGAGTACGTATCCGAGGGACTAGAGCCGAGCGAAGAGGACTCCAAGGGCAAGCCGGGGGAAGTGGACTTCAAATGGCATACATGAAGGACGACATGGAGGCAAGCCGAGGGCTTGTATGCACATCTGAGGGACGACAGCTGGTGGAAGAGGGCTTCAAGGGGCAAGCCCAGGGAGTGAACTTGAAGGCATACGTGAAGGGTGGTCTTCGGAGTGAGGACGAGTGAAAATGTAGGCTGCGCAGTCGACTGGGAATGGGTCAGTCGACTACTGCCAGCGGGGAACTCGAACACACAGAAAGATCAGTCGACTGGTCCAAGACCAGTTGACTAATCAGGTCAAAAAACTAGCCGTTGGTTAGCTGTTGTGGTGGGATCAGTCGACTGCCCTAGGGGCAATCGACTGGTATTGGGCTGGACAACTTAAGGAGCTCTCCTCAACTCTATTTAAAGGGAGATTTTTGAGCAGGTCATGGTTGCGGTTCTGGTCTGTAGAATTGTGTCCTAAGGCTCAAAGTCTCTAGCTCTTCCTCTCACTTTCATTTCAACTTTGTGAAGAGGAATAGTGTCATTTGTGAAGGTTTCTCCACCATGAAAGAGGCATTCATAGTGGAGCTCATGCGTGTGGTGTGGATCTTGGACTAGTCACCTCTTTGAGGTGGATACCAAGTAAATCATGGAGTTAGCATTGTTTTTACTGTTTTTATTGATTTTGTTTTGTGTTTAGCTAACATCTTTGTAGACAAAATCGAAAGAAAGCTATTCACCCCCCCTCTAGCTTAACTCCACGATCCTAACATGCTTGAGTTGTGCAGGACTTGGCAAATCACACATGGGGAGTAACGGAGTGTAGCATCCAAGGGATGAGAGCCAAGGAAGAGGATTTCAAGGGCGAGCCAAGGAAGTAGACTCTAAAGGCATACACGAAGGATGGCATGGAGACAAGTCGCGGGCTTGTGTTCGCATCTGAGGCACGAGAGCCGATGAAAGAGAACTTCAAGGGGCAAGCCAAGGAAGTGGACTTCAAGGCATACCCGAAGAGTAAACTCCAGTGAGGGTAAGAGTGCATTTGTAAGTAGGGCAGTCAACTAGCAAGGGAACCAGTCGACTGGTACTACTGAGAGCGTACTATAGCAGTCGACTGGTACTACTGAGAGCGCACTATAGCAGTCGACTGGTATGGACACCAGTTGGCTCATCTTTCTGTAAGGTCGAACAGCCGGGAGCAGTCGACTGGCCTCCATTGCAATCGACTGGTTTGTTCAAAATAAAGTCGTTAGGCTAGCCGTTGGCTGAGGCATCAGTCGACTGGCCCTAGGGGCAGTCATCTGATGTCGGGGCTTAGCTGTTTGTTTAACAACTCTCTCCACTATTTAAATGGGAACTTGAGACTTTGGAGAGGTTAGCTCTTCATTGTAAGATCTTCTCTCTAGTGCTCAAATGCTCAAGCTCCAAGTGCTCATCTTCCTCCCAAAACCCTAGCTTCATCTTGTAAGGAGGAAGAAGGATTGTGAGAGGTTGTTCTCCACCGAGAAGGAGAAAGACATAGCCGGAGATTGTCGGGGCGTGATCCTTTGAAGGATTAAGTGTTCGTCCACCTCAAGGGCACGCCGTGGAGTAGGAGCAAGCAATCTCCGAACCACGTAACCAGTAATGTGTTAGCAATGATTTAATTATTAGTTTAAGCTTCCGCTTGTGCTAGCGTTGTAGGGAGAAATCGAATTGAGGAATTGAAGTAACCAAGCTATTCACCCCCCCCCCTCTAGCCGCGCCATCGGTCCCAACAAACAATTCGGGGCATATGATAAAATCGATCTACTAGACGCGGGTAGAGTAATGGGTATCATCTAATTTAACTAGATTATTAAAAAAATTCTACACATAAGGTCACATCAATAGAGTCAGTGCAGTAAATAAGCTGATCTAGATGGTAGTAGTGGATAGCATCCGTAGCGATAAGATAGTAGGTCTTGAAGTAGTTCCTGTGAAGGTAGTGACAGTCTAAGGGTAGATAGGTGACTGTTCAAAGAGATCTTGAAGATCTAAGAAAGGGAATCTGGGTTCTGTACTGGGCAGGGTAACGGGTGCAGCACGGGCTATGCGACGTGTAATAATTTAACAGAAATATAGTAATAAGAACAAATAAATAAATAAAAACAATAAAGGTAGGTTTTTGGATTATACCGTTGTTGAGGCATGTTGAGAATAAGAAATGATGACCCTAGGGAGTTTGCTTCATTTCGGTAGGGATTCAAGAGAGAAAACGAGGGAAATAAGAGGAAAAAGGAGGATTTAGGTTTGGGGATTGGTGCCGTCGATAGTGGGGGGGGGGGGGTGAATATCGACCGTAAAAACTTTCAAAAACTTTCGAATATTCATTTTGGACACAGAATTAGTAGTAGCGGAAAATAGAAAGAACGAAAATAAAAGACAATAGATTGCACACTGGATTTTTTACTTGGTTCCTAACCCCCCAGGTTCAGTACGTCCAAGGCCTAAGCACGGGAGACACCCGTCCACTAATGGTCTCCTTTCCGGACATTCCGGAGGTGGAGAAACACGTCTTACAGTGCAAGATTTACAATAAAAAAGTATTACTAAAATGAAATACGGAAAGTAAATCAAACCAAACAAAAGAGTCGAAGACTCGGCCGATCTGGAACTCCGAAGTGCTGCGCACTTCCTCCCGGAGCTTCCTTGGTCACAGAGATTCGTCGTTAGTGCTTTTCTTCCGTTCGGAATGCTCAGAAATGATCTTGGAATGTTGTATTGTGTTGAAGGGTCGAAGCCCCTTTTATAAGCTTGTCTGGGGTGCCTGTGATTAAAGAGGCGCCTCACAGGGTTTGGTCAAAGCTTATCTTCGCGCCGAACTCGCAACAGCAGATAACCCTTTGATCTAGGGCGCCTATGTTGAAGGAGGCGCCTGATCCATTCAGGCTCCTGTATCAATGAGGCACCTGGTTCATTCAGGCGCCCTGTTTAATGGGGACACCTAGCAGCCAGGTTTCTAGCCCTATTATGTTTTTGTTTGCCTGCATTGTCTTCAATTTCAGGTACTTGCAAGATACATAAATATAAGGCAAACACATATACAATCTTATCCTTAGCGAATTGGTTATGACTTCGAATTTATGCGAAACCCTAGGTCGAATCGATGCCTAAGTTTGCATCCCCAGGAACGCGCCTTTCACCTACTCCTCTCAAGAGACGGTTGCCACCCAGCCCATCCGGTTGGAATTTTGCCCAGCTTTACTCACCAGGTCTTTTGCCCAATCTCATGACCAAGTCTTAGTGCCCAGATTCACTCACCAGGTCTTAGTGCCCAACTTCACTCACCAGGTCTTAGTGCCCAGCTTCACTCACCAGGACTTAGTGCCCAATTCCACGAACTATGACATAGTGCCCAACCCTCGGTTAGGTCTTAGGTGTCCAACCCTCGGCCAGGACTTAGTGCCTAGGTTAACTAGAACTTTTCGTCACTTTGGTCTAGTTTTCTTGACTACCCTTCCCTTGTTCAATGTATTACTGACTTAAGCATATTATCAAACATTGAAACACTTAGAGTAGGGCATCACTGATACATCTTGCACCAACAATCTCTCCCATTTTGATGTTTGACAATATCTTAAGTTAGATTAGATGAAAGGGCTAAATTATGATCCTTGGAAAAAAATGATCTAAGTTTTGAAAATACATTTTGATCTATTGGGAAAGCTCACTATCCTTTAAAAGAATGAAAAAAAATTCTATCTTAAGCTCACTCTCCCCTTTTGAAAAAAACATTTTGATTTTCATTTTTCTCCTTTGGGAAGAAGACAAAAAAAAAATTAACTTAAGCTCACTCTCACCCTTTGTCATACATTAAAAATGACAAAAACAGCCTTGCTTCAACAATGAAAAATTAAAAATGATCTTTTGAAAGTGCTTGGTTTAATTCTTTTGAAAGCATAGCAAACCGCTAGTTTAAAAAAAACTAGGAACTTAAATTGCACCAAAAAAACTCCAGTTTTGAAAAGTATCGTGCAATTTGGAAAAATATTTTGAATTTTGAAAATTGTCCACTTAGAAAAAATATTGCCTTAGATGAATTGGAAAGTTTTTAAAAAAAAACTTGCACTCATAAAAGATGTTTAAAAGAAACTAAGCACTTTAGAGGAAAAATTTCACTTAGAGAAAACAATGCATTTGTACTTTGAAAAGAAATTTGCTCTTAGAAAAAAAAAACATGTATTGCACAAAAATTTATATTTTGGAAAATATGGTGCACTTTAGAAAAATATTAGCATTTTTGAAAAATACAAGAATTTTTCAAAAATGTATTGAGCTTTTTGAAAAATGCATGTACTTTTTGAAAAATATATTGAGCTTTTTTGAAAATATTTGTACTTTTTGAAAAATATATTGAGCTTGTTGAAAATATTTGTAATTAAAAATATTGTCCTTAGTATTTTGAGAAATACTGTGCAAAAAAAATTTTATTTTGAAAAAATTATTTTACAATTTGACAGAATTATTTTGCACTTTTTGAAAAATATAGGTACTTTTGAAAAATATTATGCAATTTTTGAAAAGAATAGGTACTTTTGAAAAATATTATGCAATTTTTGAAAAATATAGGTACTTTTAAAACACTAGTACTTTACTTGACTTGGTTGCTTTTCCAGTCTGACACAATCATAGGAAACCTTATAAACTACAAGGACATTTTCCTAAGTGTCCTGGAAAATTCTCCAAATTTAAGTAAGTATTATTTCCAAAAGTATTCCAAAAAAAATTTGAAAGTGAAAAAAATGGTAGTATTTTGAAAAAAAAAACTTATGTTTTCAAAGGATTTTAAAAATACAATGCATGCAAACATATTATTTTGTTATTAAATGATTCTTTTAATTTGACCTCCCCCTAAACTTGACCCGGTCCTAGAAAGCTTGTTGACTACAAGCGATCTTCCTCTCAGTCTTATGGTTTGATTCAAATTATATGAACTATCTAATAATTTTGAAAAATTATTTGTTAGCAATAATTTCTTTTTGATTTAGACTCCCCCTAAATTTGACACATCATAGGAGTCCTTGTAGATCACGAAGTAAATCTCCTATGTGTCTTTAGGGTTTATCAAAATAAAAAGAGTGAACGACATTTTGAGTGTGGTAACTCTCAAGGAAAGAATTTTCGAAAATACAATTAAGAATGATGATAATTTTTTAAAGCATAAACCTTTTTCGAAAAACATAAGTGATAATAACTTTTCAAGCACGTTTTTCAAAAAACAAAAAAATCTTTTAAAAGAATAAGACAATCCCCCTTATCCAACACCGGTTGACTTTATCTAAATATCTTAAGGGACTTTAGTGTTGACCTAAGAGGCTTGTGTCTAATTGTGTAGGTCAAACAATTTTTCAAAAAGATATAATTTTGAAAATGTATAATATATAAGCACTCAGACAAGCATGAAATCCATAAAAACATTATTATGTTAAAGCACTATTTTGAAAATAGATTTTTAGAAAAATATTCTAAAAATTTTGGAAAAATGTTTTAAAAAACATCTTTCATTTTGTTAG
This sequence comes from Boesenbergia rotunda, assembly GCA_024364735.1. Classification (NCBI taxonomy): domain Eukaryota; kingdom Viridiplantae; phylum Streptophyta; class Magnoliopsida; order Zingiberales; family Zingiberaceae; genus Boesenbergia; species Boesenbergia rotunda. The sequence continues at coordinate 66,439 of JAGFNQ010008184.1, forward strand.
TCCTTAACATCTCACCCATTCTAGATGTCTCAGTACAAGCAAGCATGGTTGCCTTATGGGTGTATTGTGAGATGCTTGAATAATTTTCTTTGAATTTAAATCTAAGATTTAATTAAAACTTGTGTTAGATTCAAATCTATTAAATAGTAAATTGAATTTGAGTTTCGGTAATCGACTTCCAGGTCTTGGCGAGGCACAGAGGCCTTCTTTGGTCGTAGCCTTATTGGAGCAACAACCCTTTCCTTGACAAAGCATTTTATCGAAAGTTCATTTTCAAATTACTTCTTGAAAAATTTTGGTCTAACTAGCTTAGGTTTTGGATCGGTAGCTTCAACTAGTTCTACTAGACTAAACAGACCAAGTAGAGTACGCCTTACCTTACTTGACCTTATTAGAAGGCTTCCCTAACGTACTATCATCTCACCTCCACCTAATACTATGTTGTTCAAGTTTCAACTAGTCTTTTTCCTATAACCATTTTAAATCATGCATAAAATGAATGACATGGCATATATTTAACAAAATAGCATATGCATAGCATGACAGTTATGCATGAGTCAAACAATTCAAACATTTTACTTAAGTTTGTAATAATGTATCAAATTCCCAATTTGATACATGTCGTGTGAACCTGCGAATATGTCAACCCACTTTGATATATTTAATTTTATTGAATTAATTGTTGCAGTTGGGTAAGATTTTATTTGGTTTGAGTTTATGTTATTAAGATTTAAATAGAGATTAAGATTATTTAAGGATTAATTGAAATTAGATTAATTAAGAATTGATTCAAATTAATTAAGGATTAATTAGATTTAAGTTAATTAAGGATTAATTGGATTAAAGTTAATTAAGAATTAATTGAATTAATTAAGGATTAATTGAATTAATTAAGGATTAACTAGATTTAAGTTAATTAAGGATTAATTGAATTAATTAAGGATTAACTAGATTTAAGTTAATTAAGGATTAAATGAATTAATTAAGGATTAACTGGATTTAAGTTAATTAAGGATTAATTGAATTAATTAAGGATTAATTGGATTTAAATTAATTAAGGATTAATTAAAGTTAAAATAACTAAGTTAAAAATTGTTAAGATTTAATTAAGGTTGAAATAATTAAGGTAAAAATTGTTTAGATTTAATTAGATTTAGATTTCAAAATTTCTGGGTTAGTTAGAAGTTGTGGGTTTAATTTCATCATTTTCATTATTTCAAAAATATCAGATTTATCCACTATTTTATCTTTATTTAATTTTTCAAGTTTTTCTAATAATTTTGATTTGTTTGAATTTTTATAAATTTTATTAACTATAGCCTTGATCCTAGAAAATTCAATTTCCTCCTCATCCTCATCATCAAAATCATATCCTTTTACATCTTCATAGTAGGTGGAGTAATTTTCTGGACTAGTAGTTAATGTTTTATAATTATCTTCAGGATTATCTAAGAAATTAATAATTAAATTGTTATCTAAAAAAATTTTATCTCCACTATCCTCAGAAATATCAGAGTTAATTTCAGAAATAATCTTAATATTCTCAGAAATATCATTATTATCCTCAAGAATATTGTCAATATTTTCATAATTAATTTCTAAATTTTAAGGGTTTTAATTAAATTTTTCAGATCTAATTCAAAATTATCATGAAAGGTTTTAGACCTAATTTCAGAATTATCATTAAAATTTTCAGATCTAATTTCAGAATTATCATGAAAATTTCCAGAATTTATTTTTGAAATTATTGAATTGACATTAAGGATTAAAAAGTTAATTTCTGATATTTTAATATTATCTACATTTTGTAATTGGTCATGCAAAATATTGATTTGACTATTCACAAAGTTTAATTTTTCAGAAAAATTATCTAAGTTATCTATATAAGATAGTGCAGGAATTTGAAAATCTTTTCGAACGTAAATTTTTCGTACCTTTATCGGACATTGATTCTTGTAGTGTCCGTACTTTTCGCATTTGAAGCATTTGATGTAACTTTTGTCCTGTCGAACTCCGGGTGCTGGTACTTCCTTTGTCGCCGGAGGTGTAGACCCAGTCTTACGAGTAGCACACTAATTTTTATAGTGTCCTCTCTCCCTGCACTTAAAGCATGTAATATGAAATTTAAAAATTAACATTTAAAAAAAATATACCTGATTCACCCCTAGGCTCCCCCTCAACCCCTGGCATCTTTGCTCCGTCGACTGTTAGTCTGGTAAGAGCAACTTAGCTCTGATACCACTTGTGGGGACCGGTGCCATCGATAGAGGGGGTGAATATCGACCGTAAAAACATTTGTAAACTTTCGAATATTTGTTCTGGTCACAGAGTTAGTAGAAGCGGAAAATTGAAAGAATGAAAATAAAAGACAACAGATTGCACACGGGATTTTTTTACTTGGTTCCCAACCCCCAGGGTCAGTACGTCCAAGGCCTAAGCATGGGAAACGCCCGTCCACTAATGGTCTCCTTTCCGGACATTCCGGAGGCGGAGAACCCCATCTTACAGTGCAAGATTTACAATCAAAAAGTATTACTGAAATGAAATGCGAAAAGTAAATCGAACCAAACAAAAGAGTCGATGACTCGGCCGATTTGGAACTCCGAAGTACCGCGCACTTCCTCTCGGAGCTTCCTTGGTCGCAGAGCTTAGTCGTTAGCACTTTTCTTCCATTCGGAATGCTCAGAAATGATCTTGGAATGTTGTATTGAGTTGAGGGGTCGAAGCCCCTTTTATAGGCCTGTCTGGGGCGCTTGTGATGAAGGAGGCGCCTCACAGGGTTTGGTCAAAGCTTATCTTCGTGTCGTTCTCGTAACAGCAGATAACCCTTTGATCTAGGGCACCTGTGTTGAAGGAGGTGCTTGATCCATTCAAGCGCCTGTATCAATGAGGCGCCTGGTTCATTGAGGCACCATGTTTAATGGGGGTGCCTTGCAGCTAGGTTTCCATCCCTATTTTGTGTTTGTTTGTCTACTTTGTCTTCAATTCCAGGTACCTGCAAGATACATAAATACAAGGCAAACACATATACAATCTTAGCCTTAGCGAATTGGTTATGACTATTGGATCGAGATAAAACGATAGAGGGGGGTGGTGAATATCGTTAAACGTTTTTCGGATTAAATTAAGAGCAAACACGCAGCGGAATAAACAAAACTGAGCAATACGCAAACACAACGATTTTACTTGGTTCGGAGTCGCGGTTGGCTCCTACTCCAAGGCCCACGGTCGTTGACCGTTTACTGCGGGCAATAATATAGTCGCACAAAACAGTTTACAAAAGGTTGATTACAATGATAGTGCGGTAAGAAAAAAACATAGCTCTTCGTTACCGACGTCCGGTGTGGAATGTATCTCGGAGCATAGGGACGTCGTCGGTGCTTGTATCTCGAGTTGGGAGGTTTCTGTAGCAGAGCGTCTCGAGTAGAAGAGCGTGAAAGCGTTGGAAGACTTGATTGTTGAGAAGCCTTAGTGTTAGGTGCTATTTATAGCACTTCGGGGTGCCCTGAACGTTGGGGGCGCCCCCCCCCCCCACGTGTCAACTGATCCGGAATTACCTCGGTCAAGCTGAGGATTGACTCTGGGGGCGCCCTGGACGCTGGGGGCGCCCTGGTTGACCATTTCAGCGAGCTTCTCGACTAGATAAAAGTTATCTGCTTCGTTGGCTTGTGTGTGGGGCGCCCTGGACACTGGGGGCGCTCGGGAGCATGGGGGCGCCCAGGAGCACGGGGGTGCCCCGCCCAGTAAACTGCCGAAGCACACCTTTGCTTCAATTGTTTTGTGTTGACCTTGGGGGCGCCCGGGACACTGGGGGCGCCCTGCTCAGCTACTTGCCTCTCTCCTTTGGGTATTTTGAGCTGCAGACACACGTTCCTTCGGTCCTGCATCCAGGGTTAGTCCAAAACAATATAAAGCAATAAAGTATTAGGTTTATATAGCCTTAGCGATCTTGGTTCTGACTTTGGGTCTCCCAAAATGGAACCCTAGGTCGAACTGACACCTACTATTCCCTCGACGGGGAACGCATCCTCACCTACTCCTCTCGGGAGAATTTACCTGTTGCCAACCGGCTCCTCCGGTTGGACTTTTGCCTAGCGTTCCTTCGCCAGGTCTTGGATACCAAGCTGCTCTTCGCCCGGTGCCTAGCAGTCCTTCGCTAGGTCTTCATATCCTAGCATCCATTTGCTAGGTGCCCAGCTATCCTTCGCCAGGACTTGGATACCAAGCTGTCCTTCGCCCGGTGCCTAGCATTCCTTCGCCAGGTCTTTGTATCTTAGCAGCCCTTCGCTAGGTGCCCAGCTGTCCTTCGCCAGGACTTAGGGTTTCAGTGCCTAGCATTCCTTCGCTAGGTGCCTAGCATTCCTTTGCTAGGACTTCAATCTGCACACTCAAGAAGCATGTTAGATAACAAACAAGACTTAACTTTTGAACCCTTTACCATTTATCAAAACATAGGTTTGACTTGGGTGTTGTCTGCACCAACAATCTCCCCCTTTTTGATTTATGGCAACTCAGTTCAAAAAGTTAAGTTAATCATAGTAGATGATAAACTAGTTTAGTTCCCTCCCCCTGGAAGGAGTCTCCCCCTAGGTTTTTCAAAGTTTCATGGGGTTTGAAAAATTTCTAAGTCAACATGATGGAGTTAATTTTTCAAAACTTAGAAGATTTTTCAAAAGTAAATTTTTCAAAAAAAATTATACATAGAAATTTTTCGAAAAAACAACTTAGTGGAAAAAGTTTCTAAAACATCTTTTGCATTTTTGAAAGTACTTTTAAAAGTTTTCAATCTTTTTAGTACTTCGAAACTTTTCTAGGGAAGTTTAGAAATAAGTACATAGTGATAGCTTAAGTTTAAGTACTTAGAAGATGCTTTATTTTGAAAATAATTTAGACTAAGTACTTTTGGAAACAGTTTTGGAAAAAAACAGGTTAAGCTTTATTTGAAAATAATTTAGACTAAGTACTTTTGAAAACAGTTTTGAAAAAAAAACAGGTTAAGTACTTTGAAAGTGAAAAATAGAGTAAGTACTTTTTGAAGAAAGGATAAAATTTTGAAAAGAAATTTAAAGCTTAGCTTAAAAATTTAAAGCTTCTCTCATTTCTTATCTCTCCCCCTTTGTCCTATATTAAAAAAAGCAATATAGCAAAATAACAAATAACTTGCATATAATAGAATAATGTGCTGTACTGAACCAATGCAAGATAAACTGAATCAAACCATTTAAATTTTCTCTGTAGGGACCTGTCTAACCCATTTAGCTACTTACTACCTGTTATAAACAGTAGTTTTTGCTAGGGATAGTCGAGTTAAGTGTTCTGTTCAAGTTAGATTGTCTATGCTTGACACTTAACTTGATTACTGTATTTAGTTATATTTAGTGCCCCAATTACTGCAGATGCACTGACTTAAAGCATCTTGAATTAAGGCAAAGACCTGAGCATCTCAACCCATTCTAGGTTATCACTCAAAAGTACCCTAAGGTGCTTGTGAGATGTTGTCTTCTAGATCTATAGGTGCATGTATTTCTAGGGTTAGGGCCTAGGCTAAGTCTATTTTGCGAAAAAGCCCTAGTTTTGAAGGGGGTAGTTTTTGACAATAAAACTATGAAAAAAAACTATTAAAAAGATTTTGAACATTAAGTAAAGAAAATTTTTAAACTGTTTAAAAATTGATTTTTCAAATCACTTAAAGTAGAAAAAAATATAGTAACCATATTCTACCAAGCATAATCCTAACTGTCTTCTTAATGAGCTGAACTCAGACTCAGGTAGGGGTTTAGTGAATATGTCCGCTAAGTTGGATTTAGAATCTATATGCTTAAGGACTATTTCACCCCTGGCTACATGATCTCTTATAAAGTGGTGTTTAACTTCTATGTGTTTAGTTCTGGAATGTTGGATTGGATTTTTAGTTAGACTAATTGAGCTTATGTTATCAATGAAGACTTGGGTTTGATTGTAGTCAAGCTGGAAGTCTTTAAGAGTGTGCATCATCCATAAGAGTTGTGCTACACACTCTCCTAAAGTAACATACTCAGCTTCGGTTGTGGACAAGGTTACACAGTGTTGCTTTCTGCTGCATCAACTTACTAGGCTGTTTCCTAAGAGTTGGCAACTTCCGCTTGTACTTTTTCTATCTTGCTTACAACCAGCATAGTCAGAGTCTGAATATCCTGATAGTTTAAAAGTTGAGGTCCTAAGATACCAAATCCCTACATTTAGGGTGCCCTTAATGTATCTTAATATTCTTTTTAAGGCTGCTATGTGTGTTTCCTTAGCACAAGTTTGGTATCTAGCACACATTCCTACCGAGAAGAGGATATCAGGTCTGTTGGCTGTAAGGTATAGTAGGCTTCCAATCATACTCCTGTAAAGTTTAAGGTCTACTGGTTTTCCATCAGGGTCACTATCTATTTTTATATTAGTGGTCATAGGAGTACTTATGTTTTTAGAGTTATCCATTTTAAATTTCTTTATTAACTCTTTAGCATATTTGAATTGATGGACATAGATTCCATCCCTAGTTTGTTTAATTTGTAACCCTAGGAAAAATTTGAGCTCACCAACTAAGCTCATTTCAAATTCATTTTTCATTATTTTAACGAATTCTTTTAAAAAATTAGAGTTGGTGGACCCAAAGATTATGTCATCGACGTAGATTTGGCCAATAAATATTTCTTTTCCTAATGTTTTAATAAATAGGGGTGAATTGATTTGTTCTTGTTTAAATTCTTTAGAAATTAGGTAAGTGAATAAGCGTTCATACCAGGCCCTAGGTGCTTGTTTTAGTCCATACAGTGCTTTGGTAAGTTTGTAAACATGGTCAGGTCTTTCTAAGTCCTCGAAACCAGGGGGTTGTCGTACATAGATTCTTCCTTAATGAATCCATTTAGAAAGGCTGACTTTACATCCATTTGGTATAGTTTAAATCCTTTATGGGATGCAAATGCCAATAACATCCTAATGGACTCAAGTCTAGCTACCGGGGCATAGGTTTCGTCATAATCTAACCCTTCTACTTGACTGAATCCCTTCGCTACTAAGCGGGCTTTATTTCTGATTATTTCTCCTTAATCATTTAACTTGTTCCTAAAACCACACTTAGTGTCAATGACGGATTTGCCCTCAGGTTTAGGTACTAACTCCCAGACATGGTTCCTCTAAAATTGGGCTAATTCTTCTTGCATAGCTATGATCGAATCAGGATTAGGTAGAGCTTCCTCTATAGTCTCAGGTTCTATTTTTGAAATCATTACTATTTGACTAAGGTTCCTATAGGAAGACCTAGTTCTGACTCCTAGAGTTGGATCACCCACAATTTGATCGGTTGGGTGACTAAGTCTGGGTTTCATTATTTTTCTAGAACTTGGTTCAGCCTCAGGTCCGGCTGATCGGTTTGGTTCACTATTTGATTCAGCTATTTGATTTGGTTCAATTATTGGTTCAATAGTTGGTTCAACTTGTTGGTGCAGAAAGCATCCAAAGTCGAACCTGAGTTTTGATAATGGCAACAGGGCTCAAAAGTTAAGTCTTACTTGTTATCTAATATGTTACTCTAGTGTGCAGGGAAAAAAGCCCTAGCGAAGGACTGCTAGGCACTGGCAATGGAATGCCAGGGTAAAAAGCCCTAGCGAAGGATTGCTAGACACTGGCGAAGGAATGCCAGGCTACTAAAGCCCTAGCGAAGGACTGCTAGGCGCCAGGCGAAGGACAGCTTGGGACTGAAGCCCTAGCGAAGGACTGCTAGGCGCCAGGCGAAGGACAGCTTGGGACTGAAGCCCTAGCGAAGGAATGCTAGGCACCGGGCGAAGGATAGCTCGGTATCGAAGACCTGGCGAAGGACCGCTAGGCAAAAGTCCAACCAGAGGAGCGGTTGGCATCAGGTATATTCTCCCGATAGGAGTAGGTGAGGACGCGTTCCCCATCGAGGGAACAGTAGGCATCGATTCGACCTAGGGCTCCATTTTGGAGGCCCAAAGTCAGAACCAAGACAGCTAAGGCAGTATAAAATTAATATGTTACTACTTTTTGGACTAACCCTGGATGCAGCACCGAAGGACTGAGTGTCTGCAGCTCAGAGAGCCTCAAAGGAGTGAGGCAGAAGCTGAGCAGGGCACCCCCAAGGTGAAGACCAACCAGCAGGAGAAAAGTCCGCTTCGACAGTTGACTGTCGGGGCGCCCCGGATGCACCGGGCGCCCCCATCGCGCGCGGGCGCCCCCATCGCGCGCGGGCGCCCCGCATGCTGCGGGCGCCCCCAGCGCCAACTACCGGAGCAGCTCCCCTCGAAGCCTACAGAGGAGAGCTTGACCCGGTCAATACGGGCGCCCCGAGCATTTCGGGCGCCCCGGTCAAAGCTGATCCCGAATTTGAAGAGATCAGAAGCTGACCGAGCAAATGCCGGATCGACCGACATGTGGGGGGGGGGTGCCCCAGACGATCCGGGTGCCCCCTGGGCTATATAAAGGCCCCTCGACCCCAAGGCTCAACACAACACTTGATTCAATGCTTCGATGCTCTTCTGCTCCTGCGCTCTGCTCCGGAAACCTCCCAACACGAGCCGACGACGTCCCTTCGCTTCTAAAAGTCAATCTACCTCGGACGTCGGTAACAAAAGACCGATCTTTTAATTTTGTGCTTATTACACTACTATTGTAATCAATCTTTGTAAACTGTTTTTTTACCTTATATAGAATTGCCCAAAGTAAATGGTCAACGACCGTGGGCCTTGGAGTAGGAGTCGACCTAGGCTCCGAACCAAGTAAAAATATCTATGTTCGCGTGTCTTTTATTTTAATCTTCCGCTGTGCAATTTCTCTATCTCAAATCCGAATGCTTTCCGATATTCACCCCCCCTCTATCGGTTCTCTCGATCCAACAAGTGGTATCAGAAAGATAAGAAATTAACTCGCATAATTGAATTCTGGAAAAACCACTTACAGTTATTTCGCCGTTCTCTGAGAATGTGAGTTTGCCATCGTCTGACTCCGACTCTGACTCTGTCTCTATTTCTTCTGAGGCGGTTAGTGCGAGCAGGTTCGACTGTGGGACCTCTTCTTCTTCTTTGGAGGAGGACTCGTCCCACGTTGCCTGGAGTGCTTTCTTTCTTCTTGTCTTCTTGGTCTCCTTTAGGTTCGGACACTCTGTCTTGTAGTGACCTTTCTTCTTGCACTCGTAACAGGTCACATTTGGTTTGTTCTTGTCACTTGAGGGTTCAACTAGTTCTTCTTTTCTTCGGCTGGCTTTCCTTCTGTTGGATTTATTCTTCAATTCCTTGTATTAGTTTCGGGCCAGTCGGACCAGCTTAGGTCGGTCTCCTTCATCGCCTTTTGAGTCTGAGTTTGAATCAGACTCGGGTGCAGGTTGAGTTCTCTTCTTGGATGTCTTTCCAGTTTTACCTGCAACAAAAACAATGCCTTTCTCGGCCACATTGTAGTTAGTCTATTCATGTAATTCGAGTTCAGAAAAGAGTTCATCTAATTTAATTTTGGAAAGATCTCTAGAAACTTTGTAAGCATCTACCATAGATGCCTACAAGGTGTTTCTTGGGAAAGCGTTAAGGGCATACCTTATTAGGTCACGGTTTTTTACCTTGTGACCAATGGTGTGTAGATCGTTCATCAGCTCCTGGATTCTGGCGTGAAGCTAAGCTGCTGATTCGCTTTCGTTCATCTTGATGGTGTATAGTTTCTTCAGCAGAAGGTCCCTCTTGCTGATTCGGGTGTCGGAGGTTCCTTCGTGTAATTCGATCAGCTTACCCCAGAGTTCTTTGGTGCTGTTGAATGGACCCACACGGTTCAGCTCTTCTTTTGTTAGACCGCATTGGAGGGTCTGGGATGCTTTAGCATCCGCTTCAATTCTTCTTTTTAGATCGGTATCCCACTCTGTGTACGGCTGTGGTACTCCTTCAGCGTTCTTTGGAATCTCCAGTCCAGACTGGATGATTATCCACATGTCCACCTGAGTTTTCAGGTGGACCTCCATTCGACTTTTTCAGTAGGAAAAGTCTTCTCCACTGAAAAGTGGAGGTCTGGCTGTGCTGAATCCTTCTTGCATATCCATTAAGGATTTTAAAAACTTTGTCCCAAGACTTGGTCTTGGATTAGTAGTGCGGGATAAAGAAAATTAAATATCGAGGGGTGTTGCACCGGTCTCGATTAACGATAAGAATTCAAAAAAAAAATATGTTTACGAAAATCTGAAAAATTCTCAAACTGGTGGTTGCACCAAATTTGTGCTTCCCCACTCTGATACCACTTGTTGGATCGAGAGAAAACGATAGAGGGGGTGAATATCGTTAAATGTTTTTCGGATAAAATTAAGAGCAAATGCGCAGCGGAATAAACAGAACTGAACAATACGAAAACACAACGATTTTACTTGGTTCGGAGTCGCGGTCGGCTCCTACTCCAAGGCCTACGGTCGTTGACCGTTTACTGTGGGCAATACTATAGTCGCGCAAATCAGTTTACAAAAGGTTGATTACAATGATAGTGCAGTAAGAAAAAAACACAGCTCTTCGTTACCGACGTCCAGTGTGGAATGAATCTCGGAGTAGAGGGACGTCGTCGGCGCTTGTATCTCGAGTTGGGAGGTTTCTGTAGCAGAGCGTCTCGAGTAGAAGAGCGTGAAAGCGTTGGAAGACTTGATTGTTGAGAAGCCATGGTGTTGGGTGCTATTTATAGCACATCGGGGCACCCTGAACGTTGGGGGTGCCCCCCCCACATGTCAACCGATCTGGAATTACCTCGGTCAACCCTTATTCCACTCGAATAGAGCTGAGGATTGACTCTGGGGCACCCTGGACGCTGGGGGCGCCCTGGTTGACCATTTCAGCGAGCTTCTCGGTTGGATAAAAGTTATCTGCTTCGTTGGCTTGTGTGCGGGGCGCCCTAGACACTGGGGGCGCTCGGGAGCACGGGGGCACCCCGCCCAGTAAGATATTGAAGCACACCTTTGCTTCACTTGTTTTGTGTTGACCTTGGGGGCGCCCGGGACACTGGGGGCGCCCTGCTCAGCTACATGCCTCTCTCCTTTGGGCATTCTGAGCTGCAGACACACGTTCCTTCGGTCCTGCATCCAGGGTTAGTCCAAAACAATATAAAGTAATAAAGTATTAGGTTTATACAGCTTTAGCTGTCTTGGTTCTGACTTTGGGTCTCCCAAAATGGATCCCTAGGTCGAACCGACGCCTACTGTTCCCTCGACAGGGAACGCGTCCTCACCTACTCCTCTCAGGAGAATTTACCTGTTGCCAACCGGCTACTCCGGTTGGACTTTTGCCTAGCGTTCCTTCGCCAGGTCTTGGATACCAAGCTGTCCTTCACCCGGTGCCTAGCAGTCCTTCGCTAGGTCTTCGTATCCTAGCAGCCCTTTGCTAGTTGCCCAGCTGTCCTTCGCCAGGACTTAGGGTTTCAGTGCCTAGCATTCCTTCGCTAGGCATTCCTTCGCTAGGACTTCAATCTGCACACTCAAGCAGCATGTTAGATAACAAACAAGACTTAACTTTTGAACCCTTTGCCATTTATCAAAACATAGGTTTGACTTGGGTGTTGTCTGCACCAACAATGACTTTGGATTTCCGCGAAACCCTAGGTCCAACCAATGCCTAAGTTCGCATCCCCAGGAACGCGCCTTTCACCTACTCCTCTCAAGAGACGGTTGCCACCCGACCCATCCGGTTGGACTTTTGCCCAGCTTTACTCACCAGGACATTTGCCCAATCTCACGACCAGGTCTTAGTGACCACTCACAAGGTCTTAGTGCCCAGCTTCACTCACCAGGACTTAGTGCATAATTCCATGAACTAGGACTTAGTGCTCAACCCTCGATCAGGTCTTAGGTGTCCAGCCCTCAGCCACGACTTAGTGCCTAGGTTAACTAGGACTTTTCGTCACTTTGGTCCAGTTTTCTTCACTACCCTTCTCTTGTTCAATGTATTACTGACTTAAGCATATTGTCAAATATTGAAACACTTAGAGGAGGACATCACTGATGCATCTTGCACCAACATTAGCCGCCTCGGTGGGTTTCTGTTTGCGCAAATGGATAGCCTTATATAAAGGTCGTTTGGGCGCTTGAGTTGGGATTGGGCGCCTGAGTTGACCAGGGCACCCTGGTCAGCGATACCACTCCTAGTTTTTTCAAAACCAGGGGTGCATCTTGGGAAGGTGCGCGGCGACCGCGTCATCTTGCGGTCGGGTGCCTGAATCCTTATTCAGGTGCTTGGGTTGGGTCAGAATATATGGAAAAAAATATTTAAAAATTTTAAGTTGAAAGAAATTTTAAAAAATAAAATTTTTGAAAGAAATTTTGTAACAAAAATTTTTGAAAGAAATTTTTAAAGAAATTTTGGAAAAAAATTGTAACATAAATTTTTTAAAGAAATTTTATAAAAAGAAACATTTTGAAAGAAAATTTTGAAAAAGTAATTCTTTAAATAAATTTTGAAAAAGTAAGGTTAAAGTTTTAATTTTGCAAGCACAAGCAATTTCAAGATCTTAATCCATTTTAGTTTGGGCTAACCAACTTAGTGACAAGTTGATTTAGCTACTTCAATTGGTTGGGCTAGATTTACTTTATATCCTAAACACCTCACCCATTTCTAAGTGATAAAACAGGGATCCTTATTTGTTTTGTGAGATGCTTTCAATTTTATCTTGAAAATTAGATTAAGTCTAAGATATGATTGAATTTTGAGTTATATTCAGATTTAAGAATTAGTAAATTAAAAATGAACTTCAATATTTGGCTTCCAGGTTTTGGCGAGTCACAGGGGTCTTCTTTGACCTTAGCCTTATTGGATCAACAACTCATTTCTAGACAAGGCCGCATAAAGAAATAGTATTTTAAATTCCTCGTTCAAAATCTTGGTCTAACTAGTCGAGGGATGTGGCGAGGTAGCTTCGGCTAGTTCTACTGGACTAAAAAGACCATAAAGGAGATGTCTTCCCCTACTTAACTCCCTAGACGGTTTTCCTAATGTACTATCAGCTCGCCCCACCCTAATACAAGGTTATGTAAGTTTCAATCAGATCTAATCCTTAACTAACCATTTCTAATCCTAATCATGATAATTTGAATAAATAAATAAATAAATAAACAAGCATCAAAGAAGGTATTCAATCAAAAACCCATTTAACCAGATGAATAGTTCTTATATTGGCTCCCCCTGGATCATATCCCCGATATGGTCTATCTAAGTAATAGATATGATCCATGGGAATCCAATATTGATTTGGTCCGGCTTTATTAGTCAAGCTTAGTTTGGTGACCCATGCTTCGACTCGGGTGCTAGAGCGGTTAATTACGGAGTAGTAGGACCTAAATCGTGAATTGGATTTAAACCTAATTCCCAATCAATTTAGAACAGATTTCTATTTTCCAAGAATCATATCAAGATTCTTGGAACCCAGGGTAAATTGATCCAAATTTGCTTTTAGTTCTATGACTTGAGCTTTCAGGGAGGAATTCTCTTCCTTAAGTCTTTGGACTTGAGTTGAGGTTTCTTCCTAAACTTGGTCAGTCAAAGGACTCGAGCTGGTCTCTTCCTTAAGGAGTTCAACCTCCTCTCGAAAAGACCTAACCTGGTTATTGGACCTAGCCAGTTTGCGAGGACCTAACTCGCGAATTAGATTAAACCTAATTCCAAATTAATTAAGAACAGATTTCTATTTTCCAAAATTTTATATCAAGATTCTTGGAACCCAGGGTAAATTGTTCCAAATTTGCTCTGAGTTCTTCGACTTGAGTTTTCAGGGAGGAATTCTCTTCCTCAAGTCTTTGGGCTTGAGTTGAGGTTTCTTTTTGAACATGCTCAGTCAAAGGACTCGAGCTAGTCTCTTCCTTAAGGAGTTTTACCTCCTCTCAGAGAGACCTGACCCGGTCATTGGACCAACCAGTTTGCGAGATAAGTAGGAAATTAACTCATAATGATCCGGTTTGGAAAAACCCATTTGCTTAAGTCAACCCATTTTCGATAGTGAGACAGTTCCGTGCTCTGTTTCTTCGTCCGATTCAGAGTCGATATCGATCTCGTCTTTAGCCGTTAAGGCAAGGAGGTTGGAGTGCATTGGTTCATCCTCGTCCGATTTCGAAGACGACTCGTCCCAGGTAGCTTGCAATGCCTTCTTCCTCCATTGCTTCTTTGTCTCTTTCATGTTTGGGCACTCAAACTTGAAGTGCCCCTTCTTTCCACACCCATAACAAGTCAGTTCCGCCTTGTTCATTAATTCAGCCAAATCATCCTTTAGCTGTCCCATTTTCTTCTTCTTTTTGGTCTTCCGAGCTCTAAATAGTTTCCAGACGATGTTCACAAGCTCTGCCAGCTCTTCCTCTTCGGATTTCGAGTCAGAATCCAGTTCAGGTTCTAATGTCTTCTTCTTTATTTTTCCTGCAATCAAACCCACACCTTTCTCCATAAGCGAACCGTTAATCTGCTCATGTAAATCAAATTTAGAAAATAACTCATCTAATTTTATTTTTGAAATGTCCTTAGAAACTTAGTAGGCATCAACCATAGATGTCCACAGCGAGTTTCTAGGGAATGAATTTAATGTATACCTGATCAGATCCCTATTCTCGATTGTGTGTCTGATGATGTGGAGTTTGTTCATAATTTTCTGAATTCGAGCATGCAGTTGGGAAGTCGTTTCTCTGACCTACATTTTTAGATTATAAATTTTATTCAATAAGAGGTCGCGACAACTCACCTTAGTATCGGAGGTTCCTTTGTGGAGTTCTATGAGTTTATTCCAGAGTTCTTTGGCGCTGTTGAAGGGACCGACGTTGTTAAGTTCCTCCCTTATGTCTGCATTGGAGGGTTTGTGTCGCCTTTGCGTCAGCTTCGATCCTCTTTTTGGCGGTGGCATCCGATTTGTCGTAGCTTAATACCACCCCTTGCTTGTCTCTTGGAAGATCAAATCCAGTTTGGATTATTATCCACATGTCCACCTGAGTTTTTAGGTGGATTCCCATCCAGCTCTTCCAATAACCAAAATCTTCTCTGGAGAAGAGAGGGGGACGAGCAGTACTATAGCCCTCTTGCAATGCTATATGGAAACTAGAGAGAATTTAGAACTTGCAATAACAAAAATAACAGAATGTACCAAGATTTTTGTGTTGGATTAGCTGTGTGGGATAAAATAAAAAAAATGCAACTGAAGAGAGCTTCAAAAAGTAAGCAAAATTACCCAAAAAATCTATGAAAAATCCAAAAAGTGCTCAAATG
This sequence comes from Boesenbergia rotunda, assembly GCA_024364735.1. Lineage (NCBI taxonomy): Eukaryota > Viridiplantae > Streptophyta > Magnoliopsida > Zingiberales > Zingiberaceae > Boesenbergia > Boesenbergia rotunda. Next base: position 81,666 of record JAGFNQ010008184.1, read on the forward strand.
GTGGTTTCACCAAAATTGAACATCCCTTGCTCTGATACCAATTGTAGGATCGAGATTGAGCGATAGAGGGAGTGAATATCATTTCGCAAAACTTCATATTTAACACTTAAATTACAAGCAATAAAGTACACAGCGGAAGCATTGAGAATGAGCATAAGAGTTAGAGAGATAGAGCAGCGGACATAAACAACAAATCACGATCGCTAACTAGAGTTGGTTTTACTTGCTTCGGAGTCTTGACCAGCTCCTACTGCAAGGCCCACAATCCTTGATCGTTTACTTTGGGCGTCACTAAAAAACACATGAATGTTTACAAGTTACAAACTGAAGTGTGCAATAAGAAATGAACAATAATACCGACTCCTGAATTGTGAGGATAGGTCTTTGTTCGGAAAGCCGGATGGCGTTTTGGCGTTGTCTGAACGTCGATCGCGCAACACATAGAAGAATAACGTGATCACAGTGATTGAATTCTATCTACTGGAATGCTGCACTTGACCCCTTTTTATACTACTTACTCAGGTGCCTGATAGGCCATTCAGGCGCCCTTGTCGCAGTGGATCGAGCGGAAACTCTATCTGCTACGCAGTTAAACTCTATCCTGGTCAGGCACCTGAGTCCCATTCAGGCACCTAAGTGCTGACGTTGATCCTCCACTCAGTACTCGCCATGTCAGTCAGACAGTTGAGATAGCTCAGCCTCCATCTGCTAGCTTTCAGGTGTCTGAGTCTCATTCTGGTGCCCCAGTCAAGCTACTTTATCTTTTTCAGCTGTAACATGGGTTAGTTCTATAAATCCAATAATATATAATGAAAAACATGTATGAATCATAGCCAGTGCTATCTTGGTCCTGACTTTTAGGTTTCATCAGAAACGCTAGGTCAGACCGAAGCCTACTGTTCCCTCACCGGGGAACGCATCCTCACCTACTCCTCTCAGAAGAGTTTACCTGTTGCCACCCAAAACCTCTTATTGGACTTTTGCTCAGCCTCTGAGAACCCGGAACTCGACGATGTTCGACCTTGACATGTCTCAACTTTTGTCCACGATCCCCGCTCGGCAAAGTCTTCTGCTCGATCACCTGGACCAAGTCTTCATACTCAACTTCACTTGCCAAATCTTCGTAGCCTGATCCCCGACCAGGACTTCGTGCTCAACTCTATGGGTGTGTTTGGTTCAAGTTATCATACATGACCTTGGTTATGTGATTACCTGGTAATCACATAACAAAGGTTATGGGGAATGAAACATAACCTAATGTTGTTTGGTTAAATTTAGATGATCAAAAAAAATCTTGTTTGTTTGGAGGTAATAGTATATAATCTAATGTAATATTTTACCATATTGCCTATTAGTTTAAAATTAAGGATTATGATAATATATGTTTATTTATACTAAAAATTAAAAAGTCAGGTAATATTTTGTATTAAATTTATTTAGTTTATCCTAATTATAATTTATTTAATTTATAAAATTTTAATTAAAATACTAAATTTTTTTTTAAAAAATTATTTATCGCACGAGCGCCACTGATCGTTCGCCGGCAGGCGACGGTCGCCGGTTGGCGGCGGTCACCGGCCGTCGGCGGTCGCGCGGCCGGCGGCGATCGCCGGTCGTCGGCCGGTAGCGGTCGTCGGTCGTCGGTCGCCGGCCGGCGGTGGTCGTCGTTCGCCGGTCGGCGGCGGTCGTCGGCCGTCGCCGATCACCGGCCGGCGGCGGTTTATGTGCTTTTGGTTTATGTGTTTTGTCGTGCTTGCATGAAAATTTCTCAATTATAAATAACTAAGTGGGAGAGGGACCCTAAAGATTAACAAATTCATATCTAAGATTTTAGTATTATCAATATTTGGTAATTTTCCATTCAATAACTTAAGTTGATTATGCAAAAGATTTAGTTTATTAGAAAAAATATCTAAATTATCAGACTTATCAGCATGCTTGTGAAACTGTGCAGGAATTCGAAAATAATTGTTGCGAAAATTAAATTTCTATACCTCCTTTCGCTTTGTTGTCCTGCTGATCTTTTAGTCTGGACACTGGTTCTTGTAATGCCCCTGCTTCTGGCATTTGAAGCATCTGATATGTCTTTTGTCCCTCCGGACTCCTGGCGCTGGTACCTCCATTGCCGCTGGTGGTGACGATCGTGTCTTACGAGTAGGAGACTGGTTTTTATAGTGTACTCTCCCCTGCACTTGAAACAAATTATATGAAATTTAAATATAGACATAATTGAAAAATACCTGATTCACTCCTGCTCCCCCTCAATTCTTGGCGTCTTTGCTCCGTCGGTTGTTAGTCTGGTAAAGAGCTACCAGGCTCTGATACCACTTGTAGGACCGGTGCCATCGATAGAGGGGGGGTGAATATCGACTTGAAAATTTTATCGTAAAACTCGTCGTTCGTTCATTCATTCTAGTCAGAGAGTTAGTAGCACAGCGGAAAATAATAAAACAAATGAAAGAACCAACACAGAAGACATGCGGGTTTTACTTGGTTCCCAACCCCCCAGGGTTAGTACATCCATGGTCTAATCACGGGTATCGCCCATCCTCTAGTGGTCTCCATTTCGAAATTTCCGGAGGCAGAGAAACCCATCTTACAGTTTGATTTTACAACCAAAAGAATAAGTAAATTAACTGCGTAAAATAAAAGCAATCCAAAAAGAAAGTCGATGATCCGGCCAATCTGGAAGTCTAAAGTGCAGCGCACTTCCTCCTGGAGCCTCCTTGGTCGCAGAGCTTCGTCTCTGACTCTTTTTCTTTTCTCAAAATGCTTAGAATGATGTTGCGAATGTTTTTTTATTAGTTGAGAGGACCTCTTTACATAGTATCATCCAGGGTGCCCTAGAGGCCTTTGGGGCGCCTCTATGTGGTCAAAAATCCATCCGTAATCGCGAACTTCGTGAACAGATCAGAACAGCCATCCAGGGCTCCTGGGACCATCCCAGGCGCCTATATTAACAAGCGTCTAGGATGGGCCTGCCCCACTCTGGGCCGCCCTGAAGCTTGGGGCACCTGTATTTGTTATGATCTTACAGTTAAGCTAGAGGGAGGATGAATAACATTTTTCTTAACTTGTCTTCCTACAATGTTAGCGTCCGCAAGCGGAAGCAATAATAACGAAATCAACCAAACGCTAACACATCACCTTTACGTGGTTCGGAGATAAAGCTTCTACTCCATGACTGTCCGTAAGATGGACAATCCCGATCCGTCGGTGGATGACTCCCCGGAAGACCTCCGGCTAGCTCGTGTAGCTCCTTGTGGGTGGAGAAACCTTGCCACAACCCGGGCAACACTTCTGAGCAACAAAGACTACAAGTAAGATCTAACCAAGCTCATATTAATCTAAAACTCTTAGCCAAAACCGAGCCCCTTTAAATAGTGCTCAAGGCTGAGAAACCTGCTACCAGTCGACTAGTCCATTACTAGTCGACTGATCCCACCTAAATTCGACCGTTGTAAGCCTAACGTTCAAATTTCCAGCCACCACCAGTCGACTGCCCCATTAGTAGTCGACTGATCTTTCTGTGGCATATACCAGTCGACTGCCCCAGGGTCAGTCGACTAGTCCACTCCCAAACCTAAGTTTCCCTTTCCCGAGTACATTTCCCTCAGAACTCAAACCCTAGGATTTCCCGAGTACAATTCACTCAGCCCTCGAACCCTCACGACCTAGCTGACTCTTCATCTAGCAGCCACGATCTGTTGCCTTCGCTCCCACTTTGTCTACGGCTCCTGTCCCTCAGATGCGCACACAAACCCTCGGATTGCCTCCATGCCATCCTTCACACATGCCTCGAAGTCCGCATCCCTCAGCTCATCGTTCCTGCTCTAGCAGCCTCGAACTATTTCCTTCAAGCCCTCTTCGACTTTGGCCCTCGTCCCTCTGATGCGCACACAAGCCCTTGGCTTGCCTCCATGTCATCCTTTATGTACGCCTCGAAGTCCGCTTCCGTCGGCTCATCATCCCTGCTTTGTCCATGGTCCCTCGGATGCGCTCACAAGCCCACGGCTTGCCTCCATGCCACCCTTCAACGTACCCGAAGTCGTCCAGCTAAGTCTATATGTATCCTGCAAACCTACACACTCAAATACACATATTAAAACACAAGGGTGAATATAACTTAAATCCTTTACCCAAACATTAAAACACATGGTCACTCCGGACCATAGATTGCCCTAGCAATCTCTCCCTTTTTGATGTTTGGCAATCCATTTAAGATAGGGAAAACAAATAGCAAAAAACAATGCTAATAACCATTTGGACTTACACTGCTAAGGCATCACCTTGGACTTACACCACCAATGCATATGCAATGCAATCATGGATCCTATCACAAGGCATCCCCACACCTAACCTTCCCAAGAGTTAGGATTTTTACCAAAACGGGCTTTTTAAAACCTCTCCAAGGATCCCCCTATATTGGACTTACAAAGGATTTTTAAGAACCTCTCCAAGGTTCCTCTTACACCACTAACGTAGCAATAATGCTCCCTCTTTACCTAAGCTCCCCCTAGAATTTCTTGCAAAGGCGTGTTTGGTTTCCCACTTAAACCCAACACTTCTCCCCCTTTGGCTCACATCAAAAAGACTCCAACAATCTCCCTCTTATTGGATTCTTTACCATCTAATGATCATAAACACAGTGTACTAACCCCCCATAAGATTACCCACTTGTTTCCATCATTTGAACACCTTTTGATTGCTGAAAAACCAATTTCAGCCTTTACCAGTCGACTGCCCCCTGGACCAGTCGACTGGCACCCTGAAAATCCCAATTTCAACATTTCCGACCCAAATTTAGAAATGCACCAAAAATTTCACAAATCTCCAAAAATTTCTAAATTTTGTGAAAAGATTTGTGGTACCCATATCTACTTGGAAAAAATACATCCAACCATATATCTATCACCAATCCCAAGATTGACATAAAACCCTAAACTGTTGGGTATGGCTTGGCAGGTTTCCTAAGAGAATACCTGGTAGATCCGAGAAATCACTCCATGCCTACGAATTAAAATTTAATCCAAAAAGAGAGCTGTCTCCCATCGACCATCTTGTGCCGTATCGAACGATCCAAAGTTGCAACTTAGCCAATTACCAAAATTAGCCTTGCACTTTGCTCAATCGTTCGACCGAATTTTGCATTTATGGTCAAGGTCCAGTTAAGAATTTATTAGATATATTTTGCAAGCAAGACATAAAATTCTTACACATAAAATGACGAGACATATCCACACAACCCATGTATGACATAAGGAAATACAAAGGAGCTTATGGAAAGTTATACCTTTCCGATCACCTCGCGGCCTTCTACCTTATGTCCCTCCCTTCGCGGGCGTCGTGTGGGCGACAATCAACCATAATCTGAGATCACCAAAAGCCCCAACCAAATCCCTTCTTCAACCGGCCGCATAACCCTTTGCGCCGCTGTCCGCCGGAGCTAGCTCCAAGCCCTCCGGATTGGCGGTACGCCTTGAGAGGAAGATGAGGAAGAAGAAGAAGACAAGGAACAACCTTCTTCTCAGCCACAAAACCCCTTCTTCTTCCCTTTTGCGCCGCCTTCTTCACCTCACCGGTGCCTCCTCAGCCCTTCCTGAGCCTCAAGAAAGGTAGAAGAGATTCCTACCTTGCTTCCTTGAGTCTCGGCCGAAGCTTGGTGGTGGAGGAATCAAGGAAACCGAAGGGAGAACCCTTCTCCCTAATCGGCGCCGAGAGAGGAAGAGAGAGGGAGAGGGGGAGGGTTTTTCCTTAGCTCTTGGGTTTGATAATTTATTTGGTTTCTTGATCTCATAGGGTATTTATAAGGTTAAGGCAGGGACCGCCCGCTAATGGATCCAAACCCGATCCATTAATTAAGATCCATTCCACTAAAGGATCCTAATTGAACTCATCTCACCAACCCTCATATTTTCATATGGGCTCCACATATTATGAGTCGTCCATCCGCTCGTGTTTAAGATCGTGCATGCTCGTTAATTAATTAAATTACTGATAATTTAAATTAATTAACTTCTGAATCCTTGATTAGTACCACTCAACCTTATCAGCGTGCCGGATCAAATCCACCTGCAGGGGTTGGCACGATGAACCTTTTGAGCTCATCAAGGGGGCATCATCATCCTTACTCTCCAGGACACGGATTTCATCAATAATCATCGGCACATCATATTATTAATATTATTTCCCAACTTACCGGGTCTGTCGATCTAACAAAATAGATCTCGCCCATTGGTAAATCAAAGAATCTATAATTAATAATATATGCCCGATATTATTTCGGGATTAAAGGATTGTACTCCATAATAACAACTGAGGTCCTATCCAATTAACTAGCCAGTACAAATCGGATAACCTCGGGTTTCGGTCCTACTCAATGTACTCATAGCACACTAGTGTAGTCCTATGGCCAAGACCAAACATACTTGACTACACTACAACCATCCCGATGGGTTGTCCAATTCCATCTAGGTTGTGAGCCTCTATTTATGCTAAGGCACTGATAACATGATCTTCCGTGTAACACCACACACTATATGGGATTTCGTGTATGTACTATTATAAACAAACACCTAGTGTAGTGTGATTCTCTTTTCATAAAAGATGTTCATATAATAAAAGTCATGTCTTTCAATATACACATCTTACAATCTCCCACTTAAACTTAAAGACATTGCTATTCTCCCACTGCCATACATCTGACTCCAATTCCCTCCACATGCATGTCACAAGCTCTAGATGGAAGAGCCTTAGTGAAGGGGTCTACCTGGTTGTCCTCTAATGCAATCTTGGCGACAGCCACTTCTCCTCGCTTTACGATTTCTTGTATCAGGTGGTACTTGCGCTCTATGTGTTTACTCGCCTTATGGGCTCGTGGTTCCTTCGAGTTTGCAACTACACCATTGTTATCACAAAAGATTGTGATATTTCTGGGCAAACCAGGAATAACATCCAAGTCCATCATGAAGTTTCTGAGCCATACAGCTTCTTTGGATGCCTCTGAGGCTGCCACATACTCAGCTTCCATGGTGGAGTCTGCCACGCACTTCTGCTTGACACTCCTCCAGACAATGGCTCCACCTCCTAAAGTAAACACAAAACCTGAGGTAGACTTACGTTTGTCTCTATCTGACTGGAAATCTGAGTCCGTATAACCCATAGGGACTAATTAGTCTGCCCGATAAACCAGCATATAATCCCTAGTCCGTCTCAGGTATTTCAATATATGCTTTACCGCTATCCAATGTCCCTGTTCAGGGTTACTCTGATATCTACTAACCATGCCCACGGCAAAACAGATATCAGGTCTCGTACAGAACATAGCATACATGAGGCTTCCGACCGCTGAAGCATAAGGAACAACCCTCGTCTCCTCTATCTCCTTTGATGTCTTCGGGCACATCTCCTTGGATAGAGGGACTCCATGTCTGAAGGGTAGAAAATCCTTCTTAGAGTTTTCCATGCTAAAACGAGACAAGACTGTGTCAACATATGAAGCTTGGGATAAGCACAACATCCTTTTCTGGCGATCCCTTATGACCTTGATCCCAAGGATGTGTGCTGCTTCTCCCAAGTCCTTCATATTAAACTGCTTTGATAGCCAGACCCTTACGTCTGATAACACTTTGACATTGTTGCCAATTAACAAAATGTCATCTACGTAAAGTACAAGAAACACCACGACGTTTCCGTCACATCTCTTATACATACATGACTCATCCGGACTTTGAGTAAACCCATATGACTGGATTACTTCGTCAAAACAGATGTTCCAAGACCTTGAAGCTTGCTTCAATCCATAAATAGATCGATGAATCTTACACACTAGATGCTCTTTTCCCTTGGCAATGAAACCTTCTGGTTGCTGCATGTAGATGGTCTTACCAAGACTCCCTTTAAGGAAGGTCGTCTTGACATCCATCTGCCAAACCTCATAATCCTTATGAGCTATAATAGATAAGAGAATCCGGATCGACTTAAGCATAGCTACTGGCGAAAAGGTTTCCTCATAATCGATACTCTCTTTCTGAGTGTACCCTTTCGCAACAAGCCTTGCTTTGAAGGTCTCAACCTTCCCCTCTGATCCTCTCTTTCTTTTGTAGATCCACTTACATCCAATGGCTTTTATACCATTGGGTGGTTCTACTAGCTCCCAAACATGGTTAGAATTCATTGATTCTATCTTGGATTTCATTGCCCTTTGCCAAGAATCTGCATCTTTGTCTTGGAGGGCCTCGTCATAGGTCCAGGGATCCGGTTCATGTTTTCGCGGGATCAAGTCCGAGGACTCTCCCAAAAACATGTACCTTTCAAGCTGTCTCACAACCCGTGGGACTACTGGTGTGTCCTGAGTGACACGTGGTGCAGTAACTTGTGGTGTGTCCTCTTGTACACTTGGTCCTAAAGTCGGAATGTCCCCCCTTAACTCATCTAGCATTAGTCTACTCTTTGGCTTATGGCTCATCATATAGTTCTCTTCCAAGAATCTGGCATTTATACTAACAATTACCTTCTTGTGGTGTGTCCACTTGTACACTTGGTCCTAAAGTCGGAATGTCCCCCCTTAACTCATCTAGCATTAGTCTACTCTTAGGCTTATGGCTCATCATATAGTCCTCTTCCAAGAATTTGGCATTTGTACTAACAATTACCTTCTGATCCTTAGGACTATAGAACAGACCACCCTTCATTCCCCTGGGATAGCCTACGAACTGACGTACCTCCATACGAGATTCCAACTTATCAGTATCTCCCTTCAGCACGTGTGCTGGACTACCCCAAATCTGGACATGTCCTAGACTGGGCTTGCGCCCAGCCCACAGTTCGGTGGGAGTACAAGGGACTGACTTAGATGGAACCAAGTTTAACATGTACGTTGTCATTTCTAGAGCATATCCATAGAATGAATCAGGTAAGTTTGAATAGCTCAACATTGACCTAACCATTTCCATAAGTGTCCTATTCCTTCTTTTTGCAACTTCGTTCTGATGGGGTGTGCCGGGTGCAGTTAGCTGGGACTAGATCCCAGCTTCTGAAAGGTAGCTCCCTAATCTCCCCAGAGAGGTACTCACCACCATGATCTAATCGCAGAGTCTTGATACTTTTACCTCGATGTTTCTCCACATCAGCCTTGAATTCTTTGAACTTGTCAAAGCATTCAGACATGTGGCGCATCAGGTAAATGTAACCATACTTTGAATAATCGTCAATAAAAGTGACGAAATATTCAAAGCCTCCTCTAGCCTGGATTGACATAGGGTCACATACATCAGAATGAATCAGCTCTAACACCTCTTTGGCCCTATACCCCTTAGCCTTGAAAGGCCTCTTGGTCATCTTCCCTTCTAAGCAGGATTTGTTAGTGATATGAGAGAAGTGTCCTACGGCAATCGCCTTATGATTGTAATCATTTATTCTAATAAATGAATATTCACTATTTGAGTATACATGTTTGTGTATTTGATTGAGATCTTAAACTCATTTACTGAATGCCCGCAATACAATTCACAACATGAGAGAATTTGTGATAAATTCACAACTAGTGATTATCTCTACATGTGCAATTGTGAAGTATTGAAATTGTCCCTAGTCGATGAATTGATAAATACGGACATTATCAATTCTGTTGAGACTAGCATGGGTTATTCTCTAATCAGCTGATTCTCATTGGCTGGTGACATTGAGATGTCCGGAGATAAACATGATTGCTAGTTAAGGGAACTAGTTTATTGGAGTGACTGGCTGTAAAACTTCATATGGTAGTCTACATATAAATATGTCAGTGAAGTTCTTACTGCAGCTTAAGTGCGATGTTCCTTTGACTTGCGGTGTTCAAGTTATCATGGTCATGGAGACTTATACTTTAACATCTTAAGCAAGCATCTCCAAGGAGGTGTGGACCCAGGATGATTGGGTATATGCCGAAGTGCCCGAAGATGTTTGAACAGCCTACAAAGGATTCACCACTCCTTGCGAGGAGATGTATACCCGAGGCCTATCGTTGGATTGTTACTCAAAGCCTCTGGCCAGAGCATGATATGTTCAGAGTATGAATCTCTTAAATACATGAGAGTAATTAGAATTCGTAGGACGAGAAAACATTACTTGGGCTAGGTGTGACGTAGTCAGCCTAGTGGGGACTGACACACATAGACCATGTCCTGAACCAAGTGGGTATAAGATGGTGAATGGAATGGGACACGATTCATTATAGCTGCTGAAGGGTTTCAGAATTGTTTCTGAGGTCAACCGTTGATCTTTCGATTAATTGGGGATCATGATGTACTACTAGGTGCCACTCATGATCGTTCTATAATTAATTGATTAATTATAGACAGCCAACATAAATCGAAAGCCTATTTAGTCACACATACTATGAGTAATCCGAGGAATTTAAAACGAGTTGAAAATTGGATTTTCCAATCAAGAGAGATTAAGTTTGGTTGAGCCAAATGATAAGTCGAATCTGAATTTTTCAGAGACGCATCGGAAGCGTAAAATGGCTAAGTCTTTTGAAGACTTAATAGATGAATTAAATAAGTTTAATTCATTAGGGCTTGGCTTGGATGGGCCGACTAAAGAGGGCCTCCATCCTCTTTGCTTGGCCGGCCACAACAAAGTGAGAGAACCATGTTTTTGGTTCAATTTATAAAATAAACCAAGTGTGGTTTGTTTTATAAAATTATGGATGATATAAATTTTTTATATAATAAACCAAGGTTTGGTTTATTTTTCATGGAAATTAAAATGTGAAGGATCGATGTGGCATGCAGAGGGGGGGGGTGTGAATGCACTTTCTTTTGATCGTTTGATCTCTACACAGATGTTAGCGCAGCGGAAATAATATATAAAAGAAATGGCAATGCTAACAAAAAAATCTTTTACTTGGTATCCACCCAGATGGGTGACTAATCCAAGTATCCACGCCGCGAGCACCACTTTTCACTATCGAAAAGTCTCCTTGAGGTGGAGAAACCTTTACAGCAAAAGCTTCCTCTTTACAGGTGTAGAAAAATGATGGAGGAAGCAAGAAATCACTCTACAATTTGGCAGCACTTCGTTACTGAACGGAACTGTACGGGCACGTGTAACGAGGCCTCCTTTTATAGGTGAAAAGGACAGATTCACTGTCTGTCCAGACTCGCACCAGTTGACTGCCCCAAGGGCAGTCGACTGGCCTGACATTAAATGTCGGCCAACGGCTAGTAAACAGCTAGCCAACGGCTAGTTTTGGGGGTATACCAATCGACTGCCCCTGGGCCAGTCGACTGGTCCGAAGCTGCGAACTCTCTGTGGGTTTTGGAAGTCGACTGCCCTGCCTCCCAGCTCAGCTCCAGCCACTTCAAACCTTCTCCTTCGCGTGTGCCTTCAGGTCTGCCTCTGGCTATCGTCCCTCGGATGCGCACGCAAGCCTTCCCTTGGCTTGCCTCCATTCCACCCTTCACGTGTGCTCATTGAAGTCCACTTCCCGGCTTGCCCTTGGAGCTCTCCTCCCTCGGCTCTCATCCCTCGGATAGGTCCACCAAGTGTGATTCTCCAAGTCCTGCAAACTCAATCACACAAATCAAATACAACATAACACTCTAACTTTAAACCTATTCCCCCACTCATCAAAACCATGATCTTCCAATCATTCAAGGGTCGATTGCCTCAACAATCTCCCCTTTTTTGATGTGTGGAAATATGTTTAAGTTAGAGATAAGTAACAGCAATAGCAATAACAAAAGATAGCAATTGAAACATTATGAAACATAATAACCCTAAGAGGTAACCTCCCCCTTAACCTATGTCCTCTCCACAGTTTCAATTCTAATCATATTCCAAGTTAAGTTTCCACTTAACAACATCAATAAGGATGTAAGACATATCCGAACCTAAGAGGTACCACCCCCTTAATCCATGTCTTCTCTCCAAATTTTAACCTTTCAAAGTCTTAGTTAGACAAAATACCTAAAATCATCCATTTTAAGTCAAAATTATAACTTAAACCGCCCATTCTCCCCCTTTGACACCATCAAAATGATTGCCTCAAGCAACCAAATCCTAGGGTATCAAATGTGAGAATTATTAATTTCTGAATTTTTTCACAATTGCTGAAAAACAGGCGTGCCAGTCGACTGCCCATAGGGCAGTCGACTGATACGCTATCAGTCTGATATTACAGGTTTTCTGCCGAAATTCAGAAACTCCTAGAAAATTCTAAAAATCATAAAATTTTGCTTACATATTTGAAATGTTATACTCTATCAGGGAAAAATAATAAACCATATAAAATTTTAAACATGCACGTCTTTTGATAAAACCCTAAAAGTTTCGAAAAACACTACATTTTGTATCAACCATTGAAACCAATTTTGCAAATATGTGACTTTGAAAAGCATGACACAGTATGTAAAACATAAAAAGGTTTTCAAGGTTTTAAAATGTCCAACTATGATCTTTGGCAAAGTGTCCATTGATTAAACACTTGCCTCCCCCATAGTTGGTCTAGTTTTGATATTTTGATACTTTTAATGGTTCAACAATGTGCCACAAGCACAAGTGAGCCAAATGTATCACCCTAATGGATCAAACACCCTTTTTCAAAGCTAATGTGTCCAAGTTCATTCTATACTTCCACAAAACACATTCCAAGGCCTCTTCTTAAGGATGTAAACTCCGATTCGGGAAGAGGCTTGGTAAAGATGTCGGCTAGGTTCGACTTTGATTCAACATAGTGTAATTCTATGTCTCCCCTTGCCACATGGTCTCTAATGAAGTGATGTTTCACTTCAATGTGCTCTGTTCTAGAATGGTGAACCGGATTTTTAGTTAGGTGGATGGTGCTTACATTATCACATAAGACTTTGACCTTGGTGTAATGTAGCTCATAGTCCTCTAAGGTGTGAATGATCCAAAGTAGTTGGGAAACACATCCACCCATTGCCACATATTCTGCTTCCGTTGTTGATAGGGCAACGCATGGTTATTTCCTACTACTCCAACTAACTAAAGAAGACCCAAGGAATTGACACCCTCCACTTGTACTCTTCCTATCTAACTTGCAACCCGCATAGTCCGAGTCGGTGTATCCAATTAGGTCAACATTTGGGGTTCTAGGATACCAAAGTCCCACATTTAGGGTTCCTTTCATATACCTTAGGATCCTTTTGACTACAATCAAATGGGACTCTTTGGCACAAGATTGGTACCTTGCACACATACCTACCGCAAAAAGTATGTCGGTGTATCTAATTATATGTCATGAATGTGCATAAAAGAAAAAGATGAGACCCAAAACCCCTAACAAAATATTAAGGCCAACACCTTCCATTAATATAGTTAGAACCGGAGTTTTGATTCTTGTTTGGGTTGATGGACACATCCATGCCCGGCTTGAACCTCAACATGTTCAAATCATTGAATTAGTTTATGATTAATATAGTTGGAGTCAGAGGTCAATCCTTAGTTTTGGTTGTTGGACACATCCAAGCCTGACTAAACGGTTCAATGAGCTCCAACCATATTAAAACTATTTCTTGATTAATGGGTCAGCTTTAAGCTTGGAGCATCGATTTGTTGTGCCACGGCCAAGGTCGATGTAAAGAGAGGTGTAGTTGGGTGCTATGTATTGATGGGACCAGGTGCATGTTGACATGGATGCGGGTTCGTAATTTCAAAATTAATTACGTGCAGCGGAAGGTTGAGCATAAATAATTTCTCTAAATCATTTAACCACACATCTAAGCATGCAATTTTATCTTGTGTAGACATGATCATATATTTGAAATTTTGCAGAAACGTAAACTAATTTATATATTACCTCGCGTAACTCGAAGGAAGGGACGAGATCCAACTGTAAGCGTCCCTTGGAAGCTCCGCCTCTATTCGCGTCCACGCCGAGTATCTTCGGGATGACTTCGCAAAGCCACGAGTTTCATGTTCTCGAGAACTACTAGATTCTCCGACAACGCGATGAGAAAATCCAAGAGAGAAGTCAGAAGACTAACCACAAAAGGATGGTCGGCTGCTGCTCCTTCTTGGGGCTGGTTGGCGCACGGCAAGAAGGGGAGAAGAGAAGGAGAGAAAGAGAGGGAGAGAGTCTATGCCTTCGTCTCTTCGATTATCACCCAAGCCTTGCCTTGGGGCCTTTAAATAGTGGCCTCTCAACCATCAAGCCTCTAAAATATGGAATAACTTATTCCATCATGCCATGTTTGATTTTATATCATGGTTAAAATCATATTTTAATTCATGATAAAAATCAATCCAGTCTCTTCTCTCTTATGGAATAAATTTCCTTATCATGGTAAATCAATCCATGATTGATTTTATAAAATAAACCAATCCATGGTTCATTTTAATTTCCATGAAAAATAAGCCAAACCTTGGTTTATTATATATAAATATTTATATCATCCATAATTTTATAAAACAAACTACACTTGGTTTATTTTATAAATTGAACCAAAAACTTGGTTCTCTCCCTTTGTTGTGGCCGACCAAGCAATGAGGATGGAGGCCCTCTTTGGCCGGCCCATCCAAGCCAAGCTCCAATGAATTAAACATATTTAATTCATCTATTAAGTCTTCAAAAGACTTAGCCATTTTACGCTTCCGATGCGTCTCTGAAAAATTCAGATTCGACTTATCGTTTGGCTCAACCAAACTTAATCTCTGTTGATTGGAAAATCCAATTTTCAACTCGTTTTAAATCCCTCGGATTACTCGTAGTGCGTGTGACTAAATAGGCTTTCGATTTATGTTGGCTATCTATAATTAATAAATTAATTATAGACCGATCATGAGTGGCACCTAGTAGTACATCATGATCCCCAATTAATCGAAAGATCAACCGTTGACCTCAGAAATAATTCTGAAACCCTTCAGCAGCTATAATGAATCGTGCCCCATTCCCTTCACCATCTTATACCCACTTGGTTCAGGACATGGTCTATGTGTGTTAGTCCCCACTAGGCTGACTACGTCACACCTAGCCCAAGTAACGTTTTCTCGTCCTACGGATTCTAATTACTCTCATGTATTTAAGAGATTCATACTCTGAACATGTCATGCTCTGGCCAGAGGCTTTCAGTAACAATCCGACGATAGGCCTCGGGTATACATCTTCTCGCAAGGAGTGGTGAATCCTTTGTAGGATGTTTAAACATCTTCGGGCACTTCGGCTTATACCCAATCATCCTAGGGCCACACCTCCTTGGTGATGCTTGCTTAAGATGTTAAAGTATAAGTCTCCATGACCAAGATGACTTGAACACCGCAAGTCAAAGGAACATCGCACTTAAGCTGCAGTAAGAACTTCATTGACATATCTATATGTAGACTACCATATGAAGTTTTACAGCCAGTCACTCCAATGAACTAGTTCTCTTAACTAGCATTCATGTTTATCTCCGAACATCTCAATGTCACCAGCCAGTGAGAATCAACTGATTAGAGTATAACCCATGCTAGTCTCAACAGAATTGATAGTGTCCGTATTTATCAATTCATCGACTAGGGACAATTTTAAAACTTCACAATTGTACATGTAGAGATAATCACTAGTTGTGAATTCATCACAAATTCTCTCATGCTGAGAATTGTATTGCGGACATTTAGTAAATGAGTTTAAGATCTCAATCAAATACACAAACATGTATACTCAAATAGTGAATATTTATTTATTAGAATAAATGATTACAATCATAAGACGATTGGCTTAGGACACTTCTCTCATATCACTAACATGTATATTGTTGCATACTTGTTAATGAGTTAACAACCCAATGATTTGTGCAAATATTCAATTAGTTGATACCATAATGTGATAGTTACATATGTATAATATATAATCGGTATAATTACCTACCTTCATAGCTATGAATAACTTGATGGACTCTAGTCATGGTTGTTCTTATCTATGGTTGGATATCAACCTATTTGGAGATGTTCCTACGATCTCCCGAATTGATAAAAAGGGTTATTCAATTCGAAAAATAAATAGGATTTAATTAATGTATATTGATGCATTCTTTATCATTCTCATCACATAACTTCAATTTGTATTTCTAGGATAATCACCTGATCATGTCTTCTCTGAATTTGCGTTCCATTTTGGACACCAATAAGCTGACTGGGCTAAACTTCATGGACTAACTTCGAAACCTGAGGATAGTCCTCAAGGCAGAAAAGCTTGCTTATGTCCTTGAAGAACAACTTCCCAACCATCCTCCTGAAGATGCAACTCCAGACCAGTTAGTGGCCTATCAGAAACATGTGGTCGATTCTGAACTTGCGACTTGTATCATACTGGCCGCTATGGTACCTGAGCTACAAAAGCAGCATGAGCATATGGATGCTCATACCATCGTCTTCCATCTTCATGAGCTGTTTGACGAGCAGGCGAGATCCGAAACGTTTGAGGTCTCCAGACTCCTCTTCACCTCTAAGATGCAGGAAGGCACTTCTGTTTCACAGTATGTGTTGAAGATCTTGGAGTACATTGAGCGACTAGGCACACTCGGATTTGCATTGGATCACGAACTAAGTATTGACTTAATTCTGCATTGTTTGCCCAAGAGTTACTCACAGTTTGTGATGAACTATCGGATGAACAAACTGGAGACTACCATTCCTGAGTTGCTTAACCTGTTGAAGACTGTAGAGCCTTCTGTAAAGAAAGATCAGAAGATGGTACTGTTAGTTGGTTCCTCAAAGAAAGGTTCTAAGAGGAATCCCAAAGAACAAAATAAGGGAAGGAAGAAAAAGGCCAAAAAGATTGAAAAGGCACCAAAAGGCACTTGCCATCACTGCGGCAAGGAGGGCCACTGGCTAAGAAACTACAAGGTTTATCTTGAGTCCTTGAAGAAGAAGGCATCCGATGCCCCATCCTCTTCAGGTATCTTCGTTATTGAATGTCACTCTATTTCCTCGGACACCTGGGTACTTTATACTGGGTGTAGCTTGTTGGATCGAGAGAAACGATAGAGGGGGCGTGAATATCGTTAAACGTTCGGATTCGTAAAAGAGAATTAGCAGCGAAATTAATTAAAGCAACACACACGCGAACACCAAGATTTTACTTGGTTCGGAGTCGCGGTTGGCTCCTACTCCAAGGCCCACGGTCGTTGACCGTTTACTACGGGCAATTCTATATGCGCAAAAAGTTTACAGAAATAGATTACAAGATTAGTACAGTAAACTGAAAGAAAACCGCTCTTAGTTATCGACGTCCGGAGTAGATCATATTTTCGAAGCAGAGGGACGTCGTCGATGCTTGTATCTCGAGTCGGGAGGTTTCTGGGACAGAGCACTGGAGCATAAGAGCGTGAATGTGTTGGAAGAAAAGTTGTTGTAAGCCTTGGGGTCGAGGGGGCTTTTTATAGCCTCCCAGGGCACCCTGAACATTGGGGGCGCCCCCCCCCCCCCCACGTGTCACCCGATCCGAGCAACTCTCGGTCATCCCTTATCCCACTCGAATAGGGCTGAGGGTTGACTGTGGGGGCGCCCGGGACGCTGGGGGTGCCCTGGTTGACCCTTTCAGCGGGCTTCTCGACTGGATGAAGTTATCCACTACGTTGGCTTGAGTGCGGGGTGCCCTGGGCAATGGGGGCACCCTGGAGCACGGGGGCACCCTGCCCAGTTAGCTTCCGAAGCGTGCATATGCTCCACTTCTTTTGTATTAACCTTGGGGCACCCGGGACACTCCGGGCGCCCTACCCTGCTTCTGCCTCACTCCTTTGGGGCTCTCTGAGCTGCAGACACTCGTTCCTTCGGTCCTGCATCAAGGGTTAGTCTAAAATGATACAGAGCAATAATATGTTAGTTTTATACAGCCTTAGCTGTCTTGGTTCTGACTTTGGGTCTCCTAAATGGAGTCCTAGGTCGAGCCGACGCCTACTGTTCGCTCGACAGGGAACACGTCCTCACCTACTCCTCTCAGGAGAGTTTACCTTTTGCCAGCCGGCTCCTCCGGTTGGACTTTTTCCCGATACACCTGACCAGGTCTTCGTGCCCACCCTCCAAGCAGGTCTTCGTGCCCACCTTCCGAGCAGGTCTTCGGTGCCCGGCTCCTTGCCTGGGCTTCGTGCCCAGTGCTCGACCAGGACTTCGTGCCCAGTGAACCTAGGACTTCTTTTCCTGTAAACTTAGTGAACATGTTACATAAACATAATATCTTAACTTTTAAACCCTTTTGCCATTATCAAAACATAGGTTCGACTTTGGTGCTGTCTGCACTAACAATCTCCCCCTTTTTGATTTATGGCAACCCGGTTAAAAAGTTAAGTTAATCAGAATAGTTAAAAATTTGTTTCCTCCCACTGGAAGGAATCTCCCTTTAGATTTTTTTCAAAATAGTTCGTGGGGTTTTAAGAAAAATTCTAAGTCTAAAGATGGAAATAATTTTTCAAACACTTTAGAATGGTTTTCAAAAGAAACATATTTTCCAAAATATGGTCGTGTAATTTTTGGAAAATTTATACTTAGAAACATTTTGAGAGCTTTAAGTTTTGAGTACCTAAAACAATTTTCGAAAACTTAAGTAGG
Organism: Boesenbergia rotunda; assembly: GCA_024364735.1. NCBI lineage: Eukaryota > Viridiplantae > Streptophyta > Magnoliopsida > Zingiberales > Zingiberaceae > Boesenbergia > Boesenbergia rotunda. The sequence goes on from JAGFNQ010008184.1 coordinate 100,197, forward strand.
AAAATTTTTGAAAACTTAAGTTTCAAGTACATAGGAAAATGTTTGAAAACTTTAAGTTTCAAGTACTTAGGAAAAATTTTTGAAAACTTTAAGTTTCATGTACTTAGGAAAACTTTTGAAAACTTAAGTTTCAAGTACTTAGGAAAACTTTTGAAGGCTTAAGAAAATTTTTTGAAAACTTAAGTTTCAAGAAGTTAGGAAAATTTTTGAAAACTTAAGTTTCAAGAAGTTAGGAAAATTTTTGAAAACTTAAGTTTTAAGTACTTAGGAGAATTTTTGAAAACTTAAGTTTCAAAAAGTTAGAAAAATTTTTGAAACCCTAAGTTTCAAAACAAATGATAAAATTTTTAACAAAATTTTAAGGTTTCAAAACAAACAAAATTTTAAAGTTTCTCTCTCCTTTCCTATCTCTCCCCCTTTGCCATATATAAAAAAAAATAAAGTAATATTGAAAAGATAAATTGTATAATTGCAGAATGAAAATTGCTAAATTACATAATTTGCTGTACTGAACCAATACAGGATATGAGCTAAATCAAACCAATTTCAATTATCTCTTTTAGGGTCCTATCTTACCCAATTAGCTACTTACTAATTGTTATAAACAGTAGTTTTCGCTAGGGTTAGTCAAGTTAAGTGTTCTGTTCAAGTTAGATTTTCTAAACTTGACACTCAACTTGATTACTGTGTAAGTTGTATTTAGTGCCTCAATTACTGCAGATGCACTGACTTAAAGCATCTTGAATTAAGGCAAAAACCTAAGCATCTCAACCAATTCTAGGTTATCAATCAAAAGTACCCTAAGGTGCTTGTGAGATGCTGGCTTCTAGATCTATAGGTGCATGCAGTTCTAGGGTTAGGGCCTATGCTAAGTCAATTTGCGAAAAAGCCCTAGTTTTGAAGGGGGTAGTTTTTGAAAATAAAACTAAGTCGAAAGAAAAAAAAATTTATTTTTAAAGTTTGTAAAAAAAATTTCAAACTAAGTAAAAACAATTTTAGAAACTGATTTAAAATAAGTAAAGCAGTTTAAAAAAACCAAAAGTAGAGTAACCCTATTCTACCAAGCATAATCCTAACTGCCTTCTTAGTGAGCTAAATTCAGACTCAGGTAGAGGTTTAGTGAATATGTCAGCTAAGTTTGATTTAGAGTCTACATGCATAAGGACTATTTCACCCCTGGCTACATGGTCTCTTATAAAGTGGTGCTTAACTTCTATGTGTTTAGTTCTGAAATATTGGATTGGGTTCTTAGTTAGATTAATCGAGCTTATGTTGTCAATGAAAAATTGAGTCTGGGTGTAGTTGAGCTGGAAGTCCTTAAGAGTATGCATCATCTATAAAAGTTGTGCTACACACTCTCCTAAGGCAACGCACTCAGCTTCAGTTGTGGATAGAGCTACACAGTGTTGTTTTCTGCTACACCAATTTACTACACTATTTCCTAACAGTTGGCAGCTTCCACTTGTGCTCTTTCTATCTAATTTACAACCAGCGTAATCAGAATCCGTGTATCCTGACAAGTCAAAGGTTGAGGCCCTAGGATACCAAATCCCTACATTTAGGGTGCCCTTAACATATCTTAGTATTCTTTTCAGGGCTGCTAAGTGTGTTTCCTTAGCACAGGTTTAGTATCTAGCACATATTCCTTCAGCAAAAAGTATATCAGGTCTGCTTGCTGTAAGGTACAGTAGACATCCTATCATACTTCTATATAGTTTAAGATCTACTGGTTTACCATCAGGGTCACTATCTATTTTTACATTTATGGCCATGGGGGTACTTATGCTTTTAAAGTTATCCATTTTAAATTTCTTTATTAACTCTTTAGCGTATTTGGATTGGTGAACATAGTTTCCATCCCTAGTTTGTTTAATTTGTAATCCTATGAAGAAGTTGAGCTCCCCAACTAAGCTCAGTTCAAACTCATTTTCCATTATTTTCACGAATTCTTTTAGAAAATTAGAGTTGGTAGACCCAAAGATTATGTCATCAACGTAGATTTGGGCAATAAAGATTTCTTTTCCTAGGGTTTTAATAAATAAGGTTGAGTCAATTTGTTCTTGTTTAAAATCTTTAGAAATTAAGTAAGTTGATAATCGTTCATACCAGGCCCTAGGTGCTTGATTTAGTCCATATAGTGCTTCAGTAAGTTTGTAAACATGGTCAAGTCTTTCTAAGTCCTCAAACCCGGGGGGTTGTCCTACATGGACTTCTTCTTTAATGAATCCATTTAGAAAGGCTGACTTTACATCCATTTGATATAGTTTGAATCCTTTGTGGGATGCAAAGGCTAATAACATCCTAATGGACTCAAGTCTAGCTACTGGGGCATATGTTTCGTCGTAGTCTAACCCTTCTACTTGGCTGAATCCTTTCGCTACTAAGTGGGCTTTATTTCTGACTATTTCTCCTTGATCATTTAGCTTATTCCTAAAAGCCCACTTAGTGTCAATGATGGATTTGCCTTCAGGTTTAGGTACTAGTTCCCAGACTTGGTTCCTCTCAAATTGGGCTAACTCTTCTTACACAGCTATGATCCAATCAGGATCAGGTAGGGCTTCTTCTATAGTCTTAGGTTCTATTTTTGAAATCATTGCTATTTGACTAAGGTTTCTATAGGAACATCTAGTTCTGACTCCTAGAGTTGGATCACCCACAATTTGATCGGTTGGGTGACTGAGTCTGGGTTTCTTGGTTTTTCTAAAACTTGGTTCAGCCTCAGGTCCGGCTGGTCGGTTTGGTTCACTATTTGATTCAACTCTTTGAGATGGTTCAATTATTGGTTCAATAGTTGGTTGATTTGACTCAGTCGTTGGTTCAATAGTTAGTTCGTTTATGGGTTCAATTAAGGATTCAATAACTTGTTGATTATCTTCTTGATCATCATTTGATGAAGCCATATTTGGATTGTCAGATTTTGAGTTAATTTCTTCATCAAATATTAGATTAGTTGTTTCTTCAATTTTCTTAGTTTGTTTATTGTAAACCCTATAGACTCTACTTGTTGTTGAGTATCCTAAAAAGATGCCTGGGGTTGACTTAGACTGGAATTTACCTAGATAGTCCTTGGTGTTTAGGATATGGACTTTGCACCCAAAGACCCTTAGGTAGTGTAGATTTGAAAGTCTATGATAGTATAATTCAAAGGGTGTTTTGTTGTGTCGCTTGTTAATCAGGACCCTATTTTGGATGTAGCAAGCCGTACTAACTGCTTCTGCTCAATATTGGTTGACTAGGTTGAATTCGTTAAGCATAGCCCTAGCGGCTTCCTGTAGGGTTCTATTTCTTCTTTCGACTATCCCATTTTGCTGGGGGGTTCTAGGACACGAAAATTCATGTATGTACCCATTTACCTTATAGAATTCCTCGAACCGTTGATTTTCAAACTCTCCCCCGTGGTCACTCCTAAGTATTTTAATTTTAGTATCGTTTTGATTTTCAATTAACTTAAAAAATTCATTGAATAGGTTTTGGGTTTCATCTTTTGTTTTTAGAAACCTAACCTAGGTAAACCTGGAGTAATCATCAACTATTACTAAGCAGTACCGGTTTCCGCTTAGTGACTTGGCTCCATGTGAATCAAATAGGTCAAGGTGCAGGAGCTCAAGTGTGTTTTGAGTTTGATCAGATTAGATTAGTTTGTGACTAGACCTGGTTTGTTTACCTTGATTACATGATTCACATATTAAGTTTTCATGATTTTTAATTTTAGGAATACCTTTAATTAGGCCGAGTTGGGTGATTTTTGAAATAATTTTTAGGTTAGTGTGACCTAGTCTCCTATGCCAGAGGTTTGATTGTTCTAACTGAGTTAATATGCATTTAGGTACTAGGGATAGGTTTATAGTGTAAACATTATTTTTCCTAGTGCCCTTAAGCATGATTTCTGAGTCTTGTAGGTTTCTAATCAGGCAGTTAGAATTGTTGAAGGTAACTACATAACCAGAATCACATAACTAACTTATTCTAAGCAAGTTAAATTTGAAGTTTTCAACTAAAAGAACTTTCTTAATAGCAAAGTCAGTATTAAGTTCAATATTACCTGACCCAATTACCTTGAGTGTAGCATTGTTGCCAAATGCCACTGAGCCTAGGTTCTTGAACTTGAGATTGGTGAATTTCAATTTATCTCCAGTCATGTGTCTGGAGCAACCGCTATCCAATCCATTGGTCCAAAATCTTTATGTTCCTACACATAAAAAGTTTTGTTGATTTGGATCCAATTAGAATCAGGATTAGCCTAAATTGATTTTCACAGTCTAGTCTGTCTCACCCAAATCTAGGGTTATCAATCACGTTAGCCATACAGGTTTTGATAGTTTTATTTGAAGAACCATGATTTATTTTGAAAATCTCTAATTAATTTTGAAAACAATTGAGTTTGAGTTTATTTTTAAAAATAATGTTTGAATCTATAATTAACTGAAAATTTGTGTTAGATTCGAACTTGACAAAGAATGATTTGAATTTGAATTTCAAAGATTGGCTTCCAGGTCTTGGCGAGGCACTAGGCCTTCTTGTTGATGCAGTCTGGCCCGATTATTGTTTTGGTGTTGACAACGATTTAAGTTTAGTTGAATGGATTTGTATTAAGTCCAGGTGGATCGGGAGATCGCACCCTGGCATGTGAAAAAGTCCTAGCTTGGAGGGTTAGGTGTGAAAAGTCCTAACCTGGAGGGTTAGGTGTGAGAAAATCCTAACCTGGAGGGTTAGGTGTGGAAAAATCCTAGCTTGGAGGGCTAGGTATGGAAAAGTCCTAATTCGGAAGGGTTGGGTGAAAAGTCCTAGCATGGAGGGCTAGGTGAAAAGTCCTAGCTTGGAGGGCTAGGTGAAAAGTCCTAACTTGGAGGGTTAGGTGAAAAGTCCCAACTTGGAGAATTAGGTAAAAAGTCCTGGCTTGGAGGGTCAGGTGCCTAGCTTGGAGGGCTAGGTTGGATGAAGGTCTAACTCGGAGGGGTTGGGTGAAAAGTCCTAGCTTAGAGGGCTAGGTGCAAAGTCCTAGCTTGGAGGGCTAGGTGAAAAGTCCTAACTTGGAGGGTTAGGTGCAAATTTCTAACTTGGAGAGTTAGATTGAAAAATCCTTAGCTTGGAGGGCTAAGGTGAATGAAATCCTAGCTTGGAAGGCTAGGTCTGTATCCCTGGATCGGTGTGGTGACCGATCAGGGAGTTGGCATGCTGCTCCTTCGTGGATCGGTCTGGTGACCGATCCAGCGATGTCTGATCGGTCTGGTGACCGATCAGGGAGTGTGTGTTTCACTCACTGCACAGCTCCTGATCTGTTTGGTGACCGATCAGGGAGCGAACAGTGAGTTGAGTTCCCTTGCTAATCAGGTCCAGAACGGTCCGGTGACCGATCAGAGACTTAGGATTTGATTAAAGAATCACTGTTCACTCAAGCCTGATTGGTTTGGTGACCGATCAGGCAGGAGCCTGATTGGTTTGGGGACCAATCAGGAGTGTGCAGAAGACTGCTGGATCGGTCTGGTGACCGATCAAGCTCCTCCCTGATCGGTCTGGGGACCGATCAGGAGCAGAACTTTAATTCAAATATGCTGTCAGAAGTTTGTTTTCACTACCGATTCTCTGCTACTTGTTGATTTCTTTTTGATATGCATTCCTAAGCCTCTATTGGAGTGTGCAGGTGATAACAGGTGATTCAAACACTCAAGGAGGGTCAATGGGAGGCTTTTCTTGGAGCAGATTTGGATCTACTGTGTTTTCAGGTCTCAACGGCCTCTGGCTCAACTGGCAACTGACGAAGGCGCAGCTGGCAACTGACGGAGGCTCAGCTGGAGGAGTGTCCAGTGGACTGAGTGCTCAGAGAGGTCAGTGGGTCAGGGTGTGAGTCAGTGGTGCTGATCGAGCTGGCAACGTTGAGCCGGAGCTTAAGAGACAAAGCTGGATGCAGAGGAGAAGAGGCGAACAAGACAGAAACTTGGGAAATTTGGCTGGGATGTGTTCATGCTCTCTGTTGCTTTGTGCTTGAGCGATCTTGTTGCATTCCTGTGAGAGCTTTGTGAGTGTTCCTTCTTGTGTGATCTCCTGTACTCAAGTTCCATCATCCGTGAGATCTGTGGAGAGGTTTCTCCACCGAGAAGGAGGCTCTATCTTATCCGGGTTCACCGGGGCTTGATCTGCCGACGATCAAGGGATCGCCCACCTTACGGGCATGCCAAGGAGTAGGGGCAAGTTATCCCCGAACCTTGTAAATCGCTGTGTTAGCGTCGGTTTGTTTTCCCTGTGTTTTTATTTGCTGTTCTTCATTTCTGCTTCTGTGTTTTTATTTCCGCTGCTACTAATCTGATCACAGAAAGAAAGTTCAAAGAAGAGGGGGCGATTTGAGTGTCTGGCTATATTCACCCCCCCCCTCTATAGCCATCCATTTCCAACAAGTGGTATCAGAGCGTGGGGCTCTGTTCACGGCTTAACATCTAAGAGCTTACAACATGATGGCTGGAGGAGAAGGCTACAACACAAACCGACCTCCATTCTTTAACGGCATAGATTTTCCATATTGGAGGTCAATAATGGAGTTCTATCTCAAAACCAACATGAGCTTGTGGTTCACTGTCAAGGAGGGGTTTTCCCTTCCAAAGGATAATGAAGGAAATGATCTCGATTTCTCAAGTTGGTCGGCTGAGCAAATAAGAAAGAGTGAAGCAAATGCCAAAGCGGTGGTCACTTTGCAATGCGGGTTATCAAAGAAGAGTTGATCAAGGTGGTTCCTTTTACTAGTGCTAAAGATCTATGGAGCAAGCTCATTGAGCTCCATGAGGGAACTCAAGATACAAGGACTGCCAAGATGGACCTCCTTCTCAGCCAACTTCAAAATCTCACCATGGGAGAAAATGAAACTGTAAGTATGCTTCATTGTCGATTCAAAGAAGTATTGAATGGTCTCCACTCCATTGATGAAAAGGTGGAAAACCGAGACTTAGTGAGGTACATTTTAAAAGCTTTTCCGAGGAATGCTTTGTGGTCATCCATGGTGGATGTCTACAAGGTGTCTAAGGATCTTTCAATTATTAAAATAGATGATCTATTTTGTGAGATGGAGCTGTTAGTAATATGAGAGAAGTGCCCTAAGACAATCGCCTTATGATTGTAAACATTTATTTTAATAAATGAATATTCACTATTTGAGTATACATGTCTGTGTATTTGATTGGAATCTTAAACTCATTTACTGAATGTCCACAATACAATTCACAGCATGAGAGAATTTGTGATGAATTCACAACTAGTGATTATCTCTACATGTGCAATTGTGAAGTATTGGAATTGTCCCTAGTCGATGAATTGATAAATAAGGACACTATCAATTCTGTTGAGCCTAGCACGGGTTATTTTCTAATCAGCTGATTCTAACTGGCTGGTGACATTGGGATGTCCGGAGATAAACATGAATGCTAGTTAAGGGAACTAGTTCATTGGAGTGACTGGCTGTAAAACTTCACATGGTAGTCTACATATAGACATGTCAGTGAAGTTCTTACTGCAGCTTAAGTGCGATGTTCCTTTGACTTGCGGTGTTCAAATCATCTTGGTCATGGAGACTTATACTTTAACATCTTAAGCAAGCATCTCCAAGGAGGTGTGGACCCAGGATGGTTGGGTATAAGCCGAAGTGCCCGAAGATGTTTGAACAGCCTACAAAGGATTCACCACTCCTTGCGAGGGAATGTATACCTAAGGCCTATCGTCGGATTGTTACTCAAAGCCTCTGGCCAGAGCATGACATGTTCAGAGTATGAGTCTCTGAAATACATGAGAGTAATTAGAATCCATTGGACGAGAAAGACATTACTTGGGCTAGGTGTGACGTAGTCAACCTAGTGGGGACTAACACATATAGACCATGTCCTGAACCAAGTGGGTATAAGATGGTGAAGGGAATGAGGCACGACTCATTATAGCTGCTGAAGGGTTTCAGAATTATTTCTGAGGTCAACCGTTGATCTTTCGATTAATTGGGGATCATGATGTACTACTAGGTGTCACTCATGATCATTCTATAATTGGTTAATTATAGACGACCAACATAAATCGAAAGCCTATTTAGTCACACACACTACGAGTAATCCGAGGGATTTAAAATGAGTTAAAAAATTGGATTTTCCAATCAAGAGAGATAAGTCGAATCTGAATTTTTCAGAGACGCGTCGGAAGCATAAAATGGCTAAGTCTTTTGAAGACTTATTGGACGAATTAAATGAGATAAATTCGTACGGTTACGGCATTGGTTTGGCCGACCAAAGAGGGTCCCCACCCTCTTTGGTTTGGCCGGCCACAATAAGAGGGAGAACCAAATTGTTTGGTTCAAATTATAAAATGAATCGGCGTGGTTTGTTTTATAAAATTATGGATAAAGAAATTTATATAAAGAAATTTATATAAAGAGATTTATTTTCATGGAAATTAAAATAAACCTTGGATTGGTTTATTTTATTTTATAAAATCAATAATGGATTGATTTACCTTGATAAAGAAATTTATAAAAATTTATTCTTTTTATGGAAATTAAAATGAACCATGGATTGGTTTATTTTATTTTATAAGATCAATTATGAATTGATTTTTCCATGATAAGAAAAATTTATAAGATAAATTTCTTCCATAATAAAAGGGGAGACATGGTTGTTTTTATTATAAATTAAGTTATAATAAAAACTTGGCATAACGGAATAATTCATAGAAAAATTTATAAGATAAATTTCTTATGAAAAATTTATTCCGTTAAAAAGGAGACTTGGCGATAAAGAGGCTACTATATAAAGGTGCAAAGGCAAGGCTTGGAAATCAATTCAAGTTATCAAGGATTCTTGCCTAGCCTCTCCTTCTCTCCCTCTCCCTCTTCTAGGGCCGGTGATAAGTACCATTTTATTGATTATTTGAGTTGCTAAAATCCATGTTTGACCTATGTTTTTATTGCTTAATTGTGAAATTGCCCTAGGTTTTTGAACTTCCTCTTATTTTGGACTTAATTGCAAATTTACACATATTTGGATTATTTTGGCCACTAAATTCTTGATCTATTTTTGTAGGCATGAAAGGTTCATGGACTTAGGACATATTGGGTCAAACTTGAGTCGGAAGTGAACCGGATCGAATTATCAAGCTTACGATTAATCCGGCCGTCCGATTCAAGAGCGGCTAGATCTGAGCCATCCGGGACCATCTGAAGCAATCCGAGCTAGGGTTAGGGTTGATCAAGCAATCTGATCAAGATCTGAAGGTTTCATCCCAATCAGAGCTCAATCAACCGTTGGATCAAGCTTGGAGGGCTTTAGATCGTCCATTCAAAGATTTAGTTGATTTGGACCATCCGTTGCACATCTGGAGGATCTGAGCTACCACGAGGCTGATCCTGACCCCTGATCAACATCCTCAAAGTTTGGCTCAAATCAGAGCAAGATCAGCCGTTGGATTTCCTCAAATCAATCTGGGTCGTCCGTGCTTAAGTATTTAATCAGAAACTCCACAGCTCCTCAGCTTCATCGCATCCTCGCCGCAGTGGTTTCTTCTGTTAGTGATATGAGAGAAGTGTCCTAAGGCAATCGCCTTATGATTGTAAACATTTATTTTAATAAATGATAATTCACTATTTGAGTATACATGTTTGTGTATTTGATTGGGATCTTAAACTCATCTACTTAAGGTCCGCAATACAACTCACAGCATAAGAGAATTTGTGATGGGATCACAACTAGTGATTATCTCTAAATATGCAAATGTGTAGTATTGAAAATATCCCTAGTCGATGAATTGATAAATACGGACACTATCAATTCTGTTGAGACTAGCATGGGTTATTCTCTAATCAGCTGATTCTCACTGGCTGGCGACATTGGGATGTCCGGAGATAAACATGGATGCTAGTTAAGGGAACTATTTCATTGGAGTGACTAGCTATAAGACTTCATATGGTTATCTATATAGATATGTCAATGAAGTTCTTACTGCGGCTTAAGTGCGATGTTCCTTTGACTTGCGGTGTTCAAGTCATCTTGGTCATAGAGACTTATACTTTAACATCTTAAGCAAGCATCTCCAAGGAGGTGAGGACCCAGGATGATTGGGTATAAGCCGAAGTGCCCGAAGATGTTTGAACAGCCTACAAAGGATTCACCACTCCTTGCAAGGAGATGTATACCCAGGCCTATCGTCAGATTGTTACTCAAAGCCTCTGGCCAGAGCATATCATGTTTAGAGTGCGAGTCTCTAAAATACATGAGAGTAATTAGAAATCCAAAGGACGAGAAAGACATAACTTGGGCTAGGTGTGACGTAGTCAGTCTAGTGGGGACTGACACAAACAAACCATGTCCTGAACCAAGTTGGTATAAGATGGTGAAGGGAATGAGGCACGATTCATTAGAGCTGCTGAAAGGTTTCGGAATTCTTTCTGAGGTCAACCGTTGATCTTTCGATTAATTGGGGGTCATGATGTACTACTAGGTGCCACTCATGATCGTTCTATAATTAGTTGATTATAGACGGCCAACATAAATCGAAAGCCTATTTAGTTACACGCACTACTAGTAATCCGAGGGATTTAAAACGAGTTGAAAATTGAATTTTCCAATCAAGAGAAATAAGACGAATCTGAGTTAATCAGAGGCGCAACGGAAGCTAAAAATGGCTAAGTCTTTTGAAGGCTTATCGGGCGAATTAAATGAGTTTAATTCGCGATCGGTTCGGCTCGGTTTGGCCGGCCAAAGAGGGTGCTAATCCTCTTTGGTTTGGTCGGCCATTAAAGGAGGATAAACCAATTTATTTTGGTTTAATTAATAAAATAAATCTAGCGTGATTTGTTTTATAAAATTATGGATAAATAAATTGATATATAAAGAAATTTATATAAAGAGATTTATAAAGAAATTTGTAGAAATTTATTCTTTTATGGAAATTAGAATGAACCATGAATTGGTTTAATTTTAATTTATAAAATCAATTATGAATTGATTTTTCCATGATAAGAAAATTTTATACAAATTTTATTCCATAATTAAAAAGAGAGAGGGATTTGTTTTATATGGATAAATAAATTTGTATAAAGAAATTTATATAAATAAATTTATAGAAATTTATTCTTTTTAAACAAATTAAAATGATCCATGGAATGATTTTTTTAATTTTATAAAATCAATTATGAATTGATTTTTCCATAATAAGAAAGTTTATAAATTTCTTATAAAATTTATTCCATAATAAAAGAAGAGAAAGTATTTGTTTTATTATAAAGTTAGTTATAATAAAACTTGGCTTAAACGGAATAATTAATAAGACAATTTATAGGATAAATTTCTTATGAAAAATTCAGTTAAAGAGGAGACTTGGCAAGGGAGAAGCAACTATATAAAGGAACCAAAGGCAAGCCCTTAATTCCAATCAATTAATCAAGAGATTGTTGCTCTCTCTCTCTCTCTCTACACGCCTCTCTCTCTCTCTAGGGTCGGTGCCTCTCTCTCTAGGGCCGGCTCTTTCTCTCTCCTCCCCTAGGGCCGGCGCAACTCCCAAGGTGGGCGTGAGCTTCTTCCACCAAGAAGACCCCGAAGAAGAAGAAGCGGATCGCGTCTCCTTCCTTCCCTTCCCGGAATTTGGATTCCGATTCTTGGTGGTTAGTTTCCTATCTTTTCTCTTGTTCATCTAGTTGTGTCTTCGGAGAATCTAGTAGTTCTCGACGGCACAAAACTCGTGACTTTGCGAAGTCATCCCGAAGAGAACTCGGCGTGGACGCGAATAGAGGCGAAGCTTCCAAGGGACGCTACGGTTGGATCTCGTCCCTTACTTCGAGTTACGCGAGGTACTTGGTAAATTAGTTTACTTTTCCGCAAAGTTTTAATTTATGATTACGTCAACACATCATAAGGTTGCATGCTAGATACGTGGTTAAAATAATTTAGGAAATTATTTTATGCTAATTCTTCCGCTGCACGTAAAAATTTAAAATTTTACGAACCCGTATCCTTGTCGACATGCACCCGGTCCCAACATCTTCTTCGTTTCTTCTTCGTTCTTCAGCAAGTTTTTCATCCAAGAAGGCGTGACCAACCCAATTCGAGGCTTATCCTTGAGTGACTGCAAGGATTCAGATTGAGGCTTAGCTTAATTGGTGAATTTTAAGTTGTTAGCAGTAGATTTCATTTCTGCCATTCGGTTTCATTTCTGTCTTTGTATTAGGATACTAGATTTCGTTTTCTGATTGTTTTATCTTAACTAGGCTTTGATTCCTCAAATTAAGTAGCTTAGGAGCTTGTTTGGTGGATAATCAGACTTAAATCTAATGAGTTTTACACCTAATTTCAATTTGCGTGCCACTTCCTGTTTCTGAAATTCTAGATTTGTCAAGTTTAGTTTCTGATTTGTTTTTATTTTAATCAGTTTCGTTTATGCAAGTTAATTAGATTTATTGTTTGTTAGTGAACAATTGTAATCGAATTCGGTTTATTTCCTAATGTAGTTCATGCGTATCAGTTAATTCCCTGATTTCAGATTGCGTATCAACCCTCAATCCTGCATCTCCATTTCATTTCTGAAAATTTCGACTTCAGCTCATCAATTTGCACTTTAATTGTTTGTTTCACATCCATCCACTTCACACAAGCTGCTGGGTTAAGTTTGAACTCAATTCGTAACTGCATTCCTGAAATTCTGAAATCATTTCTGCAAATCTGCAGTCTTGTTTGTGCCAAGTTCTGCAATGTTTCCAAACTGATAAGTCTGATCTCCGCACATCAGTTTTAGTGTATCAGTGAATTGCTACTGAATTGGTGTTTCTGCATCTGGAATTTATGCATTCATATCATCTCAGAAATTCTGCACAATCCACTCTGCACTTCATTGCTGCCTTCAAGGTTAAACTTGCTCAGTAGTGGGCTTTGAGTTCCTGTTTGTGAGTTAAATTGCTTAGTAAATTTGCAGCTGACTTGTTTGCTTCACATCATCTACTTTAAATCAATATTGGATATGTGGCTGGTTACTTCGGAACATTGTATCAACTCTTTTTCTGCGTATCAACTTGAAGATTGAATTGGTTTGTGCTTGAGTTGTGATTTCCATTTATGCATCTGAGTTTAGCTCTGAATCCTTGTTTGACTTCCAATTTATTTTGACTATCAATCCAGTTTTCTGCATTCTAGTGTGCATTTCTGCAACTTGCCTAAGTGAAGTTTCGGAATTGAAGATCCATTGCAATTGAACTAGTTGTTTTTGCTTCCATCTTGTATCAAGTTTAGTGTTCATGATTGCAAATTGGGTTAAAGTGCTTGCATTAGTATCAACCGAAAATTCTGCTGTTTAGTATTTAATTGCATATTGAATTCAGATTTGCTTTTCTACATTCGGTTGAGTAGCTTGGGTTAATTAGGTTTTCTCTTGATTGAATCATTAAGTGTCATCCCTTTGTTTAGCTTATTAGCTAAGTTTCTTTTATCTTCATTGCGCTTTCATTTTCTATTGCAAACCAAACCCTCGTTTTTATTCGAAACCCAAGAACATCAACGACACAGAAATACAAGCATCTAATCAAACTATCTTAACTAGTCCCCAGGAAAAATACGACCTGTGGCCCCTTTACTACGCTTTTCTTCCTTGATTGCAAAAAGGGTTTCCAGCACATTTTATAAATATTTAAATCTGATGAGCCCACACTTTCGTGACAATTTAATCTAGTATATTTGGGCCTAATAGCCGACTACCCTCTCCCTCTTCTAGGGACGGCTACCCTCTCCCTCTTCTAGGGCCGGCTGCCCTCACCTCCTTTGCCGTGAGCCACCTCCACCAAGAAGGTGCCAAAGAAGAAGAAGAAGCGGGGCGCGATTCCTTCCTTCCTCCCGGAATCTTGATTCCGTTTTTCGTTTGATGGTTAGTTTTCCATCTCTCTCTCTTGATATTTTTGTCGTGCCTTTGGAGAATCTACTAGTTCTTGTCGGCACAAAACTCATGGCTTTGCGAAGTCATCCCAAAGAAAACTCGGCGTGGACGCGAATAGAGGCGGAGCTTCCAAGGGACGCTACCGTTGGATCTCGTCCCTTACTTCGAGTTACGCGAGGTATCAAATAAATTAGTTTACTTTCTGCAAAATTTTAATTTATGATCATGTCTACACAATATAAGGTTGCATGCTAGATACGTGGTTAAAATAATTTGAGAAATTATTTATGCTAAACCTTCCGCTGCACGTAATTAAATTTTAAAATTACGAACCCGTATCCATGTCAACATGCACCCGGTCCCAACAGTGGTATCAGAGCGAGGTCAGTGTTCGACATAATCATATAATTGTTTTACGAAAAACTTTGTCATGATCTCAATTTTGGAAAATTTTCCAATTATGGAAACTTTCCAATTATGATAAATTTTAGATTTAGGAATTTCAAAATTTGGAAATCCTCATGAAATTTCGCAAACTTTTGAAATATCCTAGTTTCTAAAATTTTATGATAATTGTGAAAACTTCCCATTTTTTTGGAAACATTCTAATTTTGAAAATTTCGTATTTTGGAAAATTTTCAATTTTAGAAATATGTAAGTTTTCTTTGTACCAGAAACTTACAATTATTCTGAAAACCTATTATGAAATCTCGCAATTTTGGGCACTTTCTTTCAAGAAAGTCTAGACAAATTTATGGATTATTAATTGACAATTAATTCGAATTGGTTTTAAATTATTAACAAAATTCTTTATTTTGGATTGAGCCTCGGGGAGCCGTCCAATTTAAAGTTAGTTTTTGTAATTTAATTTTCTATTTTGAATAAAATTGTCATGTTTAATTTGGTTACGCCTCGGGGAGCGGACCAAATTATATTTACAACAAATCCATTTTTTTTTTGGGTATCTGAGCCTCGGGGAGCCACCCAAAGAAAATAATTTGTTGAAATTAATAAATCCATAAATAAAATATGTAATCAAATCTTGGAAATTTTGAGGTGATTCTCAAACGATAATTTCCTTATTTGATTTAAGAGGTGATGATCTTACATATTGTTGTCTCCAAAATTAATTAGGAAAATGGTTTCCTATAGAGTTTTCTTAAATAAGATTTTTCATGAAAATAATATGTGGTTGAATTAAGGGAATCTGTCTCTTAATTTAATAAGAATTGATTTAGAGAAATCAAAGTCTTAAATATATTATTTCTGAAATTGATTATGACAATTTAGGAAATTGTTTCCCAAAACAATTCCTTAAATAAAGTATGAAATTAGAATTAGGAAATCCGGTTCCTAATTCAATTAATGAGACTTGATAAATTAAGTCACATATATACTTTATTAAGGAAATCGTTAGTACATGACATAATTATATGTCATGAATGTGCTTAGAAAAGAAAGGATGAGACCCAAAACCCCTTATAAAATATTAAGGCCAACACCTTCCATTAATATGGTTAGAACCGGAGTTTTATTTCTCATTTGGGTTGATGGACACATCCATGCCCGGCTTGAACCTCAACATGTTCAAACCATGGAATTAGTTTATAATTAATATAGTTGGAGTCAGAGGTCAATCCTTAGTTTTGGTTGTTGGACACATCCAAGCCTGACTAAACGGTTGAATGAGCTCCAACCATATTAAAACTATTTCTTGATTAATGGGTCAGCCTTAAGCTTAGAGCATCGATTTGTTGTGCCACAGCCAAGGTCGATGTAAAGAGAGGTGCAGTTGGGTGCTATGTATATTGTTGCATATTTGTTAATGAGTTAACAACCCAATGATTTATGCAAACATTCAATTAGTTGATAGCATAAAGTGATAGTTACATATATGTGATATGTAATCGGTATAATTACCTACCTTCATAGCTAAGAATAATTTGATGGCCACAGCCATGCTTGTTCTTATCTATGGTTGGATATCAACCTATTTGGAGATGCTCCTACGATCTCCCGAATTGATAAAAAGGGTTATTCAATTCAAAAAATAAATAGGATTTAATTAATGTATGTTGATGCATTCTTTATCATTCTTCTCACATAAGCTCAATTTGTATTTCTAGGATAATCACTCGATGATGTCTTCTCTGAATTTGCATTCCATTTTGGACACCAATAAGTTAACTAAGGACAAAAGGATTGAAAAGGCACCAAAAGGCACTTGCCATCACTGTGGCAAGGAGGGCCACTGGCGAAGAAACTGCAAGGTTTATCTTGAGTCCTTGAAGAAGAAGGCATCCGATGCCCCATCCTCTTCAGGCATCTTCGTTATTGAATGTCACTCTATTTCCTCGTAGTACACCTGGGTACTTGATACTGGGTGTAGCTCACATATATGTAATGGCATACAAGGGCTAAGGAATAGAAAAAGACTCGTCAAGGGAGAAGCGAATTTGCGAGTTGGAAATGGAGCAATGATTGCTGCTATTTCCATCGGAACATATTTGCTAAAGCTCCCTACAGGACTTGTCTTAGAATTGGATAATTGTTATTTTGTTCCTTCGTTAGTAAAGTACATAGTATCCATTTCATGCTTGAATGAAAAGGGTTACCATTTAACTTTTAGTAACAATTGTTGTTACATAACATTAAATGGTGTTCTTTATGGAACCGGAACTTTATGCAATGGTATCTACACGTTAGATTTATCCGGTGACGTTTTCAATATCGAAGTAAGCAACAAACGTGCTTGAATAGATAATCGAATAGACTCCTATACGTGGCATTGTCGTCTTGGCCATGTAAGTAAGAAACGCATGACCAAATTACACCGATGTGGAATTCTGGAATCATTTGAACCCGGTTCATTTGATACATGCGAATCATGCTTAAAAGGCATGATGGCCAAATTACCGTTTTCCGAAAAAGGTAATCCAGTGGGAGAATTGCTTGGTCTAATACATACTGATGTAAGTGGACCAATGTCAACTCTTGCACAAGGAGGCTATACCTACTTCATTACCTTTATCGATGATCACTCACGATTCGGGTATGTGTTCTTGATGAAACACAAATTTGAAGCTTTTGAGAAATTCAAAGAGTTCAGAAATAAAGTAGAGAAACAGCTTGGCAAAAGTATTAAGATACTTCGATCCGATCGGGGTGGTGAATACTTAAGTCAAGAGTTTCAAGATTATCTTAGGGACAATGGGATATTGTCTCAATGGACTCCGTCATATACACCACAGCATAATGGTGTATCTGAGAGGCGCAATCGAACCTTGATGGACATGGTTACATCTATGATGAATCATGCAACTCTTCCAAAATCCTTTTGGGGCTATGCACTTAAGACAGCTGTTTACTTGCTAAACAGAATCCCGACCAAGGTAGTCTCTACTACTCAATATGAGACATGGAATAGTAAGAAATCTCACTTAACTCACCTTAAGATATGGGGTTGTCCTGCTTATGTGAAGCGGACTGTATCAGACAAATTGGATGCTAAGTCTGATAATGTCTATTTATTGGATACCCTAAGGAAACAAAGGGTTACCAATTCTATCATCCCTTGGAACAAAAGGTGTTTGTTTCAAGGCATGCTGTATTTCTGGAAAAGAATTTCTTTTACAAGAAAACAGTGGGAGTGGGATTGAACTTGATGAAGTTCAAGAAACTCCAATAGACATTACAGAGACACCTAGTCTAGACCCACAACCAATAACTCATAATGATGAGCTATCAGTTGAACCTAAAACAACACCACCTCTTCGTAGGTCTGATAGGACACGCAATATTCCAGAGAGATACGGATTTCTCATAAGTGAATCAAACGGCATGTTACTCATAAGCGATGACGAACCTATCAGTTATGAAGATGTTCTGAAAAGTTCAGAAAGGAACAAATGGCTTGAAGCCATGAAGTTAGAAATGGATTCCATGTACAAAAATCAAGTATGGGACTTAGTTAACCCACCTGAAGGGATTAAACCCATAGGATTCAAGTGGGTTTTCAAGAAGAAAACTGACATGGAAGGTAATGTTGTTACCTTTAAGGCTAGATTAGTGGCAAAAGGATATCGACAGAAACAAGAAATTAATTATGACGAAACCTATTCGCCAGTAGCTATGCTTAAATCCATTCGGATGCTCCTGGCCATAGCAACTCATTATGATTATGAGATATGACAAACGGATGTGAAAACAACTTTCCTTAATGGAACCTGCTTGAGGATGTATACATGATACAACCTGAAGGTTTCACATCGGTTGATAAAACCAAAGTATGCAAGTTTCGACGATCCATATATGGACTGAAGCAAGCATCCAGGAGCTGGAACATCCATTTTGATGAGACAATCAAAGAGTTTGATTTCTCACAAAATCCTGACGAACCTTGTGTGTATAAGAAGGTTAGTGGGAGTGCAGTCGTATTCCTAGTATTATATGTCGATGACATATTACTTATAGGAAACAATATATCAGTCTTACAGTCAGTTAAAATTTGGTTGTCCAAAACTTTCTCCATGAAAGACCTGGGAGAAGCAACCTATATCCTTGGGATTAGAATCTATAGAGATAGATCAAAACGGTTGCTTGGTCTTTCGCAGTGTACATATATAGACCGAGTGCTAAAAAGGTTTAGCATGTCGGAATCCAAGAAAGGTTACCTTCCCATCAGGTATGGGATCAACCTTTCAAAGTATATGTGTCCGCGCACAGAAGACGAGAGGATTTGCATGAATAAGATTTCTTATGCATCCGCGATAGGATCTATCATGTATGTTATGTTATGTACTAGGCCCGATGTATCGTATGCTCTGAGCATCATGAGCAAATACCAGTCTGATCCAGGAATGGATCATTGGGCGGCTGTCAAGACAATCCTTAAGTACTTAAGAAGAACTAAGGATGTGTTCCTAATATATGGACAAGGAGAAATAGTAATACGTGGGTATACAGATGCCAGTTTCCAGACAGATAAGGATGACTCCAAATCTCAGTCTGGATACGTATTTACTTTGAATGGAGGCGCAATAAGTTGGAAGAGTTCCAAACAAGACACCGTAGCGGATTCTACCACGGAAGCGGAATATATCGTAGCTTCGGAAGCAGCAAAGGAAGCAGTCTGGATCAAGAAGTTTGTCTCCGAACTTGGTGTGGTTCCAACCATTGATGAAGCAGTGCCGGTTTACTGCGACAACAATGGAGCTATTGCACAAGCAAAGGAACCAAGGTCTCATCAACGATCCAAACACGTGCTTCGCCGCTATCATCTGATCAGAGAGATTATAAGTAGGAATGATATACAAATTGAGAAAATTCCAACTGAAAGGAATTTAGCGGATCCTTTAACTAAGGCCTTGCCTCAAAGTAAGTTTGAGGGTCATGTTAGAGACTTTGGTATTAGATACCGTAGCGATTGGCATTAGGCCAAGTGGGAGTTTATTAGTAATATGAGAGAAGTGTCCTAAGGCAATCGCCTTATGATTGTAAACATTTATTTTAATAAATGAATATTCACTATTTGAGTATACATGTCTGTGTATTTGATTGGTATCTTAAACTCATTTACTGAATGTCCACAATATAATTCACAGCATGAGAGAATTTGTGATGAATTCACAACTAGTGATTATCTCTACATGTGCAATTGTGAAGTATTGGAATTGTCCCTAGTCGATGAATTGATAAATAAGGACACTATCAATTCTGTTGAGACTAGCATGGGTTATTCTATAATTAGCTGATTCTCACTGGCTGATGACATTGGGATGTCCGGAGATAAACATGAATGCTAGTTAAGGGAACTAGTTCATTGGAGTGACTGGCTGTAAAACTTCACATGGTAGTCTACATATAGACATGTCAGTGAAGTTCTTACTGCAGCTTAAGTGCGATTTTCCTTTGACTTGCAGTGTTCAAGTCATCTTGGTCATGGAGACTTATACTTTAACATCTTAAGCAAGCATCTCCAAGGAGGTGTGGACCCAGGATGGTTGGGTATATGCCGAAGTGCCCGAAGATGTTTGAACAGCCTACAAAGGATTCACCACTCCTTGCGAGGGGATGTATACCCAAGGCCTATCGTCGGATTGTTACTCAAAGCCTCTGTCCAGAGCATGACATGTTCAGAGTATGAGTCTCTGAAATACATGAGAGTAATTAGAATCCATTGGACGAGAAAGACATTACTTGGGCTAGGTGTGACGTAGTCAGCCTAGTGGGGACTGACACATATAGACCATGTCCTGAACCAAGTGAGTATAAGATGGTGAAGGGAATGAGGCACGACTCATTATAGCTGCTGAAGGGCTTCAGAATTATTTCTGAGGTCAACCGTTGATCTTTCGATTAATTGGGGATCATGATGCACTACTAGGTGCCACTCATGATCGTTCTATAATTGGTTAATTATAGACAACCAACATAAATCGAAAGCCTATTTAGTCACACGTACTACGAGTAATCCGAGGGATTTAAAACGAGTTGAAAATTAGATTTTCCGATCAAGAGAGTTAAGTCGAATCTGAATTTTTCAGAGACGCGTCGGAAGCATAAAATGGCTAAGTCTTTTGAAGACTTATTGGACGAATTAAATGAGTTAAATTCGTACGGTTACGGCATTGGTTTGGCCGGCCAAAAAGGTTCCCCACCCTCTTTGGTTTGGCCGACCACAATAAGAGGGAGAACCAAATTGTTTGGTTCAAATTATAAAATAAATCGGCATGGTTTGTTTTATAAAATTATGGATTAAGAAATTTATATAAAGAAATTTATATAAAG
The DNA here is from genome assembly GCA_024364735.1 of Boesenbergia rotunda. Taxonomy (NCBI): domain Eukaryota; kingdom Viridiplantae; phylum Streptophyta; class Magnoliopsida; order Zingiberales; family Zingiberaceae; genus Boesenbergia; species Boesenbergia rotunda. The sequence continues at coordinate 120,861 of JAGFNQ010008184.1, forward strand.
AGATTTATTTTCATGGAAATTAAAATAAATCTTGGATTAGTTTATTTTATTTTATAAAATCAATAATGGATTGATTTACCATGATAAAGAAATTTATAGAAATTTATTCTTTTTATGGAAATTAAAATGAACCATGGATTGGTTTATTTTATTTTATAAAATCAATTATGAATTGATTTTTTCATGATAAGAAAAATTTATAAGATAAATTTCTTCCATAATAAAAGGGGAGACATGGTTGTTTTTATTATAACTTAAGTTATAATAAAAACTTGGCATAATGGAATAATTCATAGAAAAATTTATAAGATAAATTTCTTATGAAAAATTTATTCCGTTAAAAAGGAGACTTGGCGATAAAGAGGCTACTATATAAAGGTGCAAAGGCAAGGCTTGGAAATCAATTCAAGTGATCAAGGATTCTTGCCTAGCATCTCTCCTCTCCTTCTCTCCCTCTCCCTCTCTAGGGCCGGCTACCCTCTCCCTCTTCTAGGCCGGCTGCCCTCACCTCTTTGCCGTGAGCCACCTCCACCAAGAAGGTGCCAAGAAGAAGAAGAAGAAGCGGGCGCACTCCTTCCTTCCTCCCGGAATCTTGATTCCGTTTTCGTTTGGTGGTTAGTTTCCATCTCTCTCTCTTGATATTCTTGTCGTGCCTTTGGAGAATCTAGTAGTTCTTGTCGGCACGAAACTCGTGGCTTTGCGAAGTCATCCCGAAGAAAACTCGGCGTGGACGCGAATAGAGGCGGAGCTTCCAAGGGACGCTACGGTTGGATCTCGTCCCTTACTTCGAGTTACGCGAGGTATTAAGTAAATTAGTTTACTTTCTAAAAATTTTAATTTATGATCATGTCTAC
>JAGFNQ010008185.1:0-22789 GCA_024364735.1 Boesenbergia rotunda
ACCATGATTTAAAGGTCTATAATTAAGCCAAAAATCTTGATAATGTTAATTTATGTTCCCTTATGATGTGTGGAGGTTAAGTATAATTTCTGGGAATTTTTGGATTACCCTAGAGACCCCATATGTTTCGGCCAACCTCAAGGACCCAAGGGTTAGGGTTGAGCCTTTAACTTCAAGTATATGTTTATGTGTTGCCATGATATAAGGGTGATGTAGGGAACCATGTTAAGTTATATGCCCATGCTATGCTAAGAACCATGCTAAGTGATTATGTATGTTCATGATATGAATGATGCCATGATAAGTATGATAAGTTTATGTTCAGGATATGAATGATGCCATGATAAGAATGATAGGGTTATGATTACGATAAAAATGATGCTATGATATGTTAGGTTCATGATATGAATGATGTCATGTTAAGTATGTTATGATTATGTTCATGATGAGAATGATGCGTGCCATGTTATATAAATAAAGATGCATGTCATGTTTATGAAAGAAGATGCATACCATGTTTATGAATGAAGATAATGCTCATGCCTTCCAGGCATCATGATGTTATGCAATAAGAATGAACAATGAAAGGACAAGCATGTGTTAAGTCATGCTTTATGTAACATGGTTATGCTATGAATGTATGATGAATGATGAAACATGAAAAGTATTTTACTTTATGTATGGGCTTGTACCGGACCGAAGTATGGGTCTAAGGGATGGGCACCTTAGGAACGCCCTGGTTTTGGACTACCGTAGCTGTCCACGGTTCTGGCACTACCGGAGCTGTGCAACAGGGATGGGCACCTTAAGAACGCCTCGGTTCGGGGACTACCGACTATGCTGTCCTTACCCTAGTAAGTTGGGGCTCGCGACCTCGGACTTGCTAGGGATGCGCGCTATGATGTATGTATGTGGTATAAGCCGGGGACCCCAAATGATGTTATGATGATTATGTTTAAGCATTTAAAAGTATGTTTTAAAAGTTAAGCATCCCTTATGTATATGCATTCCACTCATGCATCCATTCATGTTATGCATTATGCTATGTTGATAAGATTTTATGCTTATGTTTCATGATAAGAAGTATGCATGAGAATGAATGATCTATGCCATGATTATGTTAGGAAGAGGTTCATATGCTATGTTTAGAATGTCTATGATGTTTATGTTTATGCCATGAATTATGCCATGCTTAGAATGTTCACTATGTTTATGAATTATGCCATGAATTATGCCATGCTTAGAATGTCTATGATGTTTATGTTTATGCCATGAATTATGTCATGCTTAGAATGTTCACTATGTTTATGATTTATGCCATGAATTATGCTCACTATGTTTATGAATTATGTCATGAATTATGTTATGCTTAGAATGTCTATGATGTTTATGTTTATGCCATGAATTATGCCATGCTTAGAATGTTCACTATGTTTATGATTTATGCCATGAATTATGTTCACTATGTTTATGAATTATGCCATGAATTATGTCATGCTTAGAATGTCTATGATGTTTATGTTTATGCCATGAATTATGCCATGCTTAGAATGTGTATGATGTTTATGTTTATGCCATGTATCATGCCATGCTTTGAATGTTACTATGATTATGTTCATGCCATGCTATGTATACGACAAGTGACGTAAGATGTTATGTTCTAAGTAGAGCACCAAGTATGTTAATGTTTTATGTGCTCATTATGAGATGATGAATGATGAATAGTTTTGTGAGTAGGAAAGAGTCTTACTAAGCCTGTGTGCTTATAGTCTTATTTCCTTATACCGCAGATCATTCAAGGGGACAATGAAGGAAGCAGCAGGAGGGCAAGAACGCATGTGTGTCGTAGTGACTTGGCCCAGGAAACTATATGTTTACTTATATGTTTGAATAATGACTTATGGAACCTTATGATATGATGTTATGTGAGACATGATATGATGCTTAAGTTCAAAGTTAATATGCTAAGGTTCCCATGTCAATAAGTTAAGAATGATAACAGGGCATGTATAAGTTAAGTTATTCCGCTGCCTTATGATGTCTACATGCCCTAAGCATGTTAACGTAACGCCGCTTAGGAAAAAAAAAGCGGGCGTTACATGTAGGTCTCCGATCTGTTGGCACGAGGGTGGTGAAAAGAAGGAGATGGGGCTCACAACGGATGTCATCGACAACACCACCCGAGCTATACAGAATATTCGACAACGGATAGAAGCTGCTCAGAGCCGACAAAAGAATTATGCTGATGTCAGGCATAGACCACTGGAATTTAATGTTGGAGATTTGGTGTTCCTCAATGTGGCTCCTATGAAAGGGGTGACAAGATTTGGGAGGACTGGAAAACTAAATCCGCGTTATGTGGGGTCGTACCTGATCTTGAAAAGAGTTGGTAAGGTGGCATATGAGCTGGAGCTGCCTCCAGAGATGTCGGCCATTGATAATGTGTTCCATGTGTCAACGCTTAAAAAGTGTATCCCAAATATGGACCAAGTGATCGAGCCATAGACAGTACAAGTGCGGGAGGACCTAAGCTATGAAAGCAGACCTATCCAGATCATGGATCAGGAAGTCAAGAAGCTAAGGAGTAAGGAAGTACCCTTAGTCAAGGTTCTATGGCAAAGTCAACGGTTCGAAGAAGCTACCTGGGAACGCGAGGACGAGATGAGGCGCAAGTACCCGGAGCTATTCTAAGTTCGAGGACGAACTTTCACGAGGTATGGGGGATTGTAACGACCCGGAAAATTTTCTTAATATTTCTTTAAAATATTGAGCAAGTCTAGATAATATTCCGAGGGACCTAGAAATATTAACACGAATTTTAGCCTAGAAATCCATGCTTTTTCCATTTAAATTGGGGAAATAGGCACTAACGGGCCTTATATGAGCTTTCTAGTACCATGATTATTGGTGAATTTTAGGTAAAAATTTATAGAAATATAAGGGGATTTTGATGAGAAATATTAACATGATTATGGGGGAATTTTTAGGGGATTTTCGAAATATTGGAAAAATAAAATAAAAATAAAATGGAAAATTAGTGCATGCACCAAGGATTGAACCTTGGACCTCTTGTACAACCATGCATGCTCTAACCAATTCACCTAGCAAGGGAGTGCTATGAGGAAATGAAGTGGAATATGGTTAAGGCTTAGGAATAATGAAGAGTCACCAACCATGACTCTTCACTTACCCTCCTTAATGTGTTGTAAAGAGGGGGAATGGGAGTTTCTTTCTTCTTTCCATCAAGTCCACATTTCTTCTTCCTCCTCCCTCATTCTAGCCGAAACCCCCAAGAGGGATTCTCCCTTGGAAAAAGTTCACCTAAGGCTTCATCTCCAAGATCCAAGGCTTTTACAATGATACAAAGGCTAAGGGTGGTCAATAGGCAACAAAATCTCCATCCTTCTCCCAAATCTAAGGTCTATAATCAAGATCAACCAAGGTAAGACTCCCTCACCTGTGGTATAATAGCTTTTCTTGAGGTTTACCATGATATGAAAGTCTTGTTGGAGATTTTATGTTGGAAAAAAAAAAGAAAAAGGCCGTGAACCCAACCCTAGGGTTTCGGCCACCATGTGATTTGGGTCCAAGGGAATGTTAAAAATCCCTCTCATGTTTTCTAATGTATTATCATGATGAATATAGAATAAATATAATTTTTGGGGAATTTTTGGAGCACCCTAAAGACCCCTTAGGGTTTGGGACCCTCACCATGATTCTTTGGTTAGGATTGGGCCTAACCTTTCAAGTATGTACTTTGGGTATCCCCATGATTCAAGGGGAGGTTGAAGATGATTTGTGTGAATTTTCACAAGGCATGGTGACCCTAAAGGTTTCGTCCAAGAAGGGTTCTAGGGCAAGAAGTTAGGGCTTACCTCAAGTAAGGGGTCCAATGGCTCCTATAGTATGGTATGGAAGGCGTTAGATGATTAATTAGAAATTTTATGAATTTATTCATGCACCCATGGTCCAAGCATGTTTCGGCCAACCCTAGAAAATAGGGCTAAAAGCTAGGGTGAACCCTAATTATGAGCCCTAATGGCTTCTTATGGCCTTAGGGGTAATGTATGGTTGTTCCTTTTTCCTTATGTTACCTTACATGTCATTTGAATGATGGAACTCCCCCTTGTAAGTTTCGGCCAAGCAAGATAAATAGGGTATGGGAGGAGTTAGGGTTTGAAGAATGATGATTTATGGCTTATTATGAAGTATATATATATATATAGGTGCAAGCATGTGGTAGAAATTATGTTACCTATAACCCTAACCTTAAGTACCATGTTTCATGTGTGTATGTTTATGACATGCTTAATAGGGTTATTCATGAATGTCTTATGTTCTATGCCATGCAATTGGATAGTATGTAGCATGTTTATGGATGTTCTATCTATGTATGCTTGTGAGAGATACCATGCTCATGGATGAAATGCAATGCTTACCTTATGTATCATGACCATGCAAGCTCCATGGATTAGGAAAATGGTTTATGTAAGTATATCATGTTCAATGAATATAATGCAATGTTTACCTTAGATGCCATGATTATGCAAGCACTAGGAATAGGAATGATGTTTATGTAATGCATGTCATGTTTTATGAATGAAGATGCATGCCATGTTTTATGAATGAAGATGGCATGAATGAAGGTGCATGCCATGAATGAAGATGCATGCCATGTTTATGAATGAAGATGCATGCTATGTTTTATGAATAAAGATACATGCCATGATGAATGAATGATGAAGCATGTAAAGTATTTTACTTTATGAATGGACTTGTACCGGACCGAAGTATGGGTCCAAGGGATGGACACCTTAAGAACACCCCGGTTCTGGACTTCCGACTATGCTGTCCACGGTTCTGGCACTACCGAAGCTGTGCAACAGGGATGGGCACCTTAAGAACGCCCCGGTTCTGGGACTACCGACTATGCTGTCCTTACCCTAGTAGGTCGGGGCTCGCTACCTCGTATTTACTTAGGGATGCGCGCTTATGATGTATGTATGTGGTACAAGCCAGGGACCCCCAATGATGTGATGATTACGTTTAAGTATTTAAAAGTATGATTTTAAAAGTTAAGCATCCTTATGTATATGCATTAGACTCATGCATTCATTCATGTTATGCATTTTTGCCATGATAGTAATGTCTTATGTTCATGTCTATGCCAAGTATGATGCCATGCTACGAATGTTTCTTATGTTCATGTTTATGCCAAGTCTTATGCCATACTACGAATGTTTATTATGTTTATGTTTATGCCAAGTCCTATGCCATGCTACGAATGTTTATTATGTTTATATTTATGCCAAGTCTTATGTCATGCTAAGAATGTTTATTATGTTATGTTTATGCCATGTATCATGCCATGCTAAGAATGTTTATTATGCTTATGTTTATGCCATGTATCATGTCATGTTAAGAATGTTTATTATGCTTATGTTTATGCCATGTATCATGTCATGTTAAGAATGTTTATTTTGTTATGTTTATGCCATGTATCATGCCATGCTAAGAATGTTTATTATGTTTATGTTCATGCCATGTCAAATATATGCTAAGTGATTCTAGATGCTTATGTTCTAAGTAGAGCACCAAGTATGTTAATGTTTCATGTGCTCATTATTAAGTGATGAATGGTTTTAGTGAGTAGGAAAGAGTCATACTAAGCCTGTGTGCTTATAGTCTTATTTCCTTATACCACAGATCACGCAAGGGGATAGTAAGGAAGCAGCAGGAGGGCAAGAATGCATGTGTGTGGTAATGACTTGGCCAAGAAAACAATATGTTTACTCGTCTTATGCTAGAACTTTACCTTTACTACTTATGTGCTTGAATGGTGACTTATGTGACTCTATGACATGATGCTAAGTATGACATGATGCTAAGTATGACATGATATGATGCTAAGTATGAAGTTAATATGCCAAGTTCCCATGTCATTATGTTAGGAGTGGTAGTAGGTGCAAGTAGGTGTAAGTTTAAAGTTTTTCCGCTGCATTATGAGGTCCACCTGCCCTACTCATGTTAACGTAACGCCGCTTTATGAAAAAAAAAAAGCGGACGTTACAAAATGAGAGTAAATTTTTTTCAAATTTTCATTTTTTTCAAAAAGTTAAGGCTTAGTGCATTAAATTTCAAGTTAAATTTAAGTGATGATTCTTTCAAAAATGTTTCTCTCAAGTGCACAAAATTTTTCTAAGCAAATTTCTCTATGTAAAATAGTTTTTCAAGTGCACAATTTTTTTTCTAAGTAAAAATATTTTTCCAAATGCACAACAATATTTTGCTAAGTAATTTTGTTTGTGCACAAAATTTTTCTAAACAAATTTTTCTAAGAAAAATTTCTTAAGTGCATTTTGTTTAAGCAAAATTTTTCTAAGTGCATTCTCTTGAAGCAAAATTTTTCTAAGTGAATTCTCTTTAAGAAAATTTCTTAAGTGCATTTTCTCTAAGCAAATTTTCTAAGTGCATGTTTCTAAGCAAAATTTTTTGAAGTGGACAAAATTTTTCTCTAAGCAAAATGTTTTCAAGTAAAATCTTTTTTGCAAAAATTGGTTTAAGTGAAAATTTTTCTAAGTAAGAATTTTGTACAAAAAATTTTTCTAAGTAAGAATTTTGTACAAAAATTGGTTTAAGTGAAATTTTTTCTAAGTAAAAAGTTTGTAAAAAACTGGTTTAATTCGGAAATCTTTGTATGTTGCAAATGCGTTACTTTGAAAAACACTTAATCAAAATTTAAAACTGTTAGACTTTTTGAAACTGCATATCATTGAAAGCTTCAAGGGAAGAATATTTATTTCAGGGGGAGCTTAGTAAATATTTTTTTAAAAAGTAATCTCCTTCATAATCATGCTTGTTATATTAAACATGCTTGTTATATGCTTTAACTGATTAAACATAACTATTTGAACCTGGTTGCCATAAATCAAAAAGGGGGAGATTGTTGGTGCCGGAAGCACCAAGATCGAACTTGTGTTTTGATAATGGCAAAGGGTTCATAAGTTAAGGTTTTGTTGTGATCTAGCAATGTTACTCAAGTGTGCAGGAAAAGTCCTAGGTCAACTGAGCACGATGTCCTGACATAAGGTTGGGCAATAAGTCCTGATTGTGGACTGGCACCGAAGACCTGGTGAGTGAAGCTGGGCAATAAGTCCTGGTCATGGACTGGGCACCGGAGACCTGGTGAGTGAAGTTGGGCAATAAGTCCTGGTCGTGGACTGGGCACCGAAGACCTAGTGAGTGAAGCTGGGCAATAAGTCCTGGTCGCGGACTAGGCACGAAGACCTGATCCGGGGGATTGGAAAAAGTCCAACCGGAGGAGTCGGTTGGCAAAAAGGTAAACTCTCCTGAGCGGAGTAGGTGAGGACGCGTTCCCCGTAGGACGGAACACTAGGCGTAGGTTCGACCTAGGGATCCATTTTGGAAGCCCAAAGTCAGAACCAAGACAGCTCTGGCTATTAATTGTGCTTAACAATATATTATTTGTCTGTTCTTTGTGTTTTGGAACTAACCCTGGTTGCAGGAACAAAGGGTGAAAGATTCCTGCTCCCTGGCGCCTGAATGAGGTCAGGCGCCTGTATGGAAACAGGCGCCCCAGACAAGGGTGTTTCCAAGTCATCTCGAAGCAAGCCTCCACGTCAGCATCTGAGGCGCCTATGTTGATATAGGCGCCCCAGTTGAAGGGACAAGCACTGGCCAAGTCTGCGGATGGAGTTTTGTGCAGGGAAGGCCACGTGTCAGGCGCCCCCTTCAACACAGGCGCCCAAGCGACTACTATATAAAGGGGTTCACCCCCTCGCTTTAGAACACAACTGCTTCCAACGATTTCTCTCAAGCGCTCAGCTCCAAACACTCCGTGCTGAAGACTCAAGCGCCAACGACGACCCGCGGCTCTGATTTTTAATCTTCTCCGGTCGTCGGTATAATGTTTAAATTGTTGTATTTTCTTTAAATTCTATATTCAATTTCAAACTTGTAATATTTTCTCGGAATATAGAATTGCCCATCGTAAACGGTCAAGGACCGTGGGCCTTGGAGTAGGAGTCGATTGCGACTCTGAACCAAGTAAAATATCGAAGTGTTAGCATTGAATTTTTCCACTGTGCAATTGCTCTCATTTTTTCAAAAAATTATCGATCGATATTCATCCCCTCTATCGATTCTAAACGATCCCACTCTTTTAATGCAGGTTAGTGATCTACTTACTTCCTTATGCTTATAACTCACTATACCGAGCGTAGGATCCACTTCCTTACACGATTCGCCAACCCTTGGCACTAGGAGCGAAACCCTAGTTTCACTTGACAAGAACCCTAGTTTCCTCTCCTGTTGTTTTTGGCAGGGAAGAAGGAGATTGAGAAAACCCTTAGTTTTCTCTTCTTTCTATTCCTTTATATACTAAGTGGAAGTTGAATCAACTTCCCTATTAAGATGCTTACTATGACTTATCTTATATTGTTTCCATATCCCAATGTGATGCTTTACCACCACCTAATAGAAACATAAACCAATGCTAACCAAGGGGTCTTACGTTCGAGCCTTGACTCCCACCCCTTTAAAGAAAATTTTAATTTCTTTTCATTTTGGAAAATTCAGGAAAATTTTTGGGCGTTACAATCCAGGCAAGAGGTGGCTTTGAATATTTCGTCTCATTTATAAACGACTATTCAAGGTATGGATACATTTACTTGATGCACCGCAAGTCTGAGTACATTGACAAGTTAAAAGAATACAAGGCTGATGTGGAGAAATGTCATGGTAAAAGTATCAAGACACTACGATCTGATCGTGGTGGTGAGTATCTCCTGGGAGAGTTTATGAGTTACTTGTCAGAGGCTGGGATTCAACCCCAATTGTCCGCACCTGGTACAGCCCAACAGAACGGTGTGGAAGAATGAAGGAATAGGACTCTTATGGAGATGGTTAGATCAATAATGAGTTATTCTGAATTATCGAATTCGTTCTGGAGGTATGCTAGGGAGACAGTAGTGTATTTTCTAAACTTGGTACCATCTAAATCAGTACCCTTGTAACTACCCGGAAAATTTTCTCAATATTTTCTTTAAAATATTGATCATGCTTAGATAGATTCTCGAGGAACATAAGGATACTAGTATGAACCTTAGCATGATTATCCATGATTTTCGATATAGATTAGGAAGCTAAGTACTAATGGGCCTTACTTGGGCTTTTCTAGTACCATGGTTATTAGCGGATCTTAGGTAGAATTTAATATAAATAGAAATGGGTTTCAATTAGGAATATATACATGGCAATTGGTGTACCATAGGGGGCATTGCCGAAAATAAAAGGAAAAAAAATAAAAATAAAAATAAAGTGCATGCACCAAGGATTAAACCTTGGACCTAAGGTAACATCATGCATGTACTAACCAATTCACCTAGCAAGGGAGTGCTAGTAGAGAATGAAGAGGATTTTGGTTTAGGCTTAGGGAAGTGAAGAGTCATCAAGAGAAGAGGCACCATGACCCTTCACTTGCCCCCCTTCATGTAGTATAAAAGAGTAGAGGAGAGGGGAAGAGACATAGGAGTTACTCTTTTCTTCTCTCCTCCCACCAAAGTCATTCCTCTCCTTCTTCTTTCTTCTTCTAGCCGAAACCCACAAGGGTTTCTTTCCCTTAGAAATGCTTCACAAAGGACTCCATCTTGAAGATCCAAGGCTTCCTACAAAGCCACAAGGGCTAAGGAGAAGTTTAGGGTCAAGAAGGTTTCTTTTTATTTCTCTTCAAGGATTATATCCAAGATAAGGAAAGGTAAGACCTCCTCACCTGTGGTATAATAGTTTTCAAGTTGTTTTTCATGATATAAGAACTTTGTTGAATTATATGTTGAGAAAACTAGAGTTAGGACTTTCAAGGGTTTCGGTCAAGGCATGGTTTTAGGATTTAGGATGATGTAAAACTTCACTAATGGTTCCAAATGTTTTCTCATGATAAATAAGGGATAAATGGTGAGTTATATAAATTTTCTATGGACTTCTGAGTTACCAAGGGTTTCGGCCAAGACCCCAAATCCATGGTTGGGATTTAATCTAACCATTCAAACATGTTTATTTTGTTCCCCTATGACATGATGGATATTAATTGTGTTTTATATGAATTTTTCCATGAATTTATGGTCCTTTAGGGTTTCGGCCAAGAGCTACTCTAGGGCTAAGGGATTTGGGTTAGCTTCAACTATGGGATCAAATGTTTTCCTATGGCATTGTATGTTGTATGGGATGTTAATTGTGACCCAGATGAATTTTCCATGGACTTATGGTTCTTTAGGGTTTCGGCCAAGACCATGATCTAGGGTTTGGATTGGGTTAAGGTCTCAAGGATACTTGTTTATAGGTTACTATGATGTAAGTATATGGTTAAGCATGATGTAAGGATCTTTATGTTACCAAAACCCTAGCATTATGTGTTATGTATCATGATTTTGTATGTTTAGGTTATGTGTTATGTTTTACTCATGAATATTTTAGACTATATATCATGAATATATGTAATTGATGTAGGGGTAGGTTAAATAGAATAATGCATGTAGGATGTTAAATGCCTATAATAGAGATATGTGTATGAAGGTTTATGCATGTTCGATAATGAATGCCATGAACCTAAGTACTGTAGAATGTCATGAACCTAAGTGGTATGTATCATGTTAATATGTATCTTACCCATGCATGTTCTATGATGGATACTATGTTTATGCATGCTAGATGAAATGTACCATGTATGAAATGCATGTTTATCTTATGTACCACGATCATGCAAGCTTTATGGACTAGGATGATGCTCATATCTTAGGATATAATTATGTATGTATGTCATGTTTTATGAATAAAAATGATGAATGAAGATAAAGTTCATGCCTTCGAGGCATAATGATGATATGGAATGAAAATGATGAATGAAGATAAGGTTCATGCCTTCAAGGTATAATAATGATGTTAAGCATTAAGAATGAATGATTATGCCATGTATGTTTTATGAATGAAGAAACATGTGAAATTATTTTATTTTATGAATGGGGTTGTACCGGACCTAAGTAAGGTTCACAGTTCTAGACTACCGATGAAGCTGTCCACGGTTCTGGACTACCGATGATGTTGTCCACGGTTCTGGACTACCGATGAAGCTGTCCACGGTTCGGGACTACCGATGAAGCTGTCCTTACCCTAGTAGGTCGAGATTAGCTACCTTGTATTTACTTAGGGATGCGCGCACATGATGTATGTATGTGATACAAGTCAAGGCCCCATGATGTTATGATTATGTTTAAGTATTTATAAGTATGATTTTCAAATAAGCATCCTTATGTATGTAAAAATGGGATAGGTTCGATCTACGATCATTGGGGGCCTCCTAAAAGGATTTACTAAATTCATCGAGTTGTTCCAAAGAATCAAAACAGCCAGTTATCAATGGAATCCCTTGTTGGCTCTCTGTGAAATACTCGTTTGGTCGAGGACTTCCAAACACATCATAAGCTAAACCCGTACTGACGAATAACCAACCCACAATGAATAGGGAAGGTATAGTAATGCTATGAATGACCCAGTATCGAATACTGGTGATAATATCAGCAAAAGAACGTTCTCCCGTGCTTCCGGACATTCTGACTCATGCATTCATTCATGTTATGCATTTATGCTAAGAATATGCTTATGATATGCTTATGATTTATGCTAAGAATATGCTCATGATATGCTTATGATTATGTTAAGAATATGCTCATGATTTATGCTATGAATAGCCTCATGTTAAACGCCTTTTTATGCTTATGTTTATGTTAAGAACCATGTCATGCTAAATGTTTTTTTTATGCTTATGTGCTATGTTAAGAATCATGTCCTGTTAAATGTTCATATGATTATGTTTTATGTGACGTATGGATTTTAGTGGGTAGGAAAGGGTCTTACTAAGCCTGTGTGCTTATAGTCTTATTTTCTTATACCGCAGATCAAGCAAGAGGGTACTAAGGGAAGCAGCAGGAGGGGCAAGAGCGTGTGTGTGGTAGTGACATGGCCAAGGATTCTTCTATTTATACTGATTGCATGTCTTGTGTTTTAAAACACCTCATTAGGTTCTATGCTATACCTATGATAGTCATGCCTAAAGAATAACTTACTCTTATGATGCTTATGGATAAGTTACTTGCTACTTATGATGCTTATGGATAAGTTACTTGCTACTTATGATGCTAATGGATAAGTTATGGAATGTTTAGATCATGATGCTACGTATGCGGTTAATATGCTAAGTTACAATGTCACCATGTTCATAAATGATAGTTAAGGTATATATACATGATTCAAGTATTAGTTGCATGGTTAAATGCATGTGTAATAAGTTTAAAGAAAAAAATTATTCCGCTGCATTAAGATGTTCATATGCCTATCTATGTTAGCGTAACGCCACCTCTCGCCACACCGTAAGGTGTGGGAAAAAGGCGGGCGTTACAGGTTGGTATCAGAGCAGTTGCCATCTCACTACACACACATCAAGCCTCTTTCTTGCAGCTTCCAAGTAAGTACCTCTATGCATACCTTATGTTCTTTTATGATTCTAGAATATGCAAGTATGAAGGATATTTTATAATAGAAAGTACTTGGACGAATACGTAATATGAACGATACTTTACCTTATTCTTATGAAACCAAATACTTTAGCATTGGATATGTGGGTAAGAATAACAATAACTTATATTAGTCATACTTGTCTCTTTATGAAGAAAAGCATGGCTAGAAGATACAGTAACCGACTTAATGAGACAACTCCATCGCCTGATCTGATGCAATTAGTGACCCAACATCAGCGTCAAGTTACCGAACAGCAGCAAACCATTAATACCTTGATGAATTAGCAAGAAAATTCTACCACCCCACCTGTGAACCAGACTGCTACACCTGTCGCGCCCACGGTTACGCAAACCCCTCCGATAGGGCCGACCACTGTAGCACGACAAGAGACTTATCTGATTCAGTGGTTGAGGCTGAAATCGGAAAATTTCTCGGGTGCTGGCGAACCATGGGACGCCCAGGCGTGGTTCAAGACAGTGGATAGTACCCTGGAGCTGCTGGACTGGCCTAAGCATGAGAAGATCAAGTGTGCATCATTCTGCCTTTCTTGTGATGCCAGAATGTGGTGAGAAAGGGTCAAGGCCAAGAGACAGGTGAACCAAATGACGTGGTTAGATTTCGAATCAGAGTTCTTTGAAGAATTCTTCAATATGCGTGTCATAAACAAACACTACGACGAGTTCACAGAATTCCGATAGGGCAATCTCTCAGTCAATGAAGCGGTGAAGAAATTTAATCGACTGGCTCGTCTATGCCTTGAGCTGGTCCGCACTGAGAAAGAGAGGGTCCGACTTATGCTGAAGATGTTGCGGCCCGAGATAGCCCTGAACGTGGCTGGCGGAGTTAACAGACCCCAGACCGCCGAGGAGCTGTTTAGTAGTGCCCTACTCACTGAGCATTATCTAAACAATATCAATCAACAAAGGAAGGCGCTAATGAAAGTAAGAATCAAGTTCACTCTGGGATTCTCGATTCTTCCTTCCATTACCCTTGATGTTCTTTCCTTTAATGATCTCTTAGGAGGTCAAAAATCCCAAAGCCCTTACGCTAATTGGAAGGGAGACCAAGGTGGTAAACGAAAGCCATGGAACAACCCCCAAGGGGGCCCAACAAATAAACAGTCCAAGCGTTCTCCGTGCGCAACATGCGGAAAAAGTCACCCCGAGGAATGCCACAAAGGTACAAACCGATGTTTCATCTGTGGAGTAGAAGGGCATATGGCGGCTTACTGCCCTACCAAGAACCCGGCTCCTCCCCAACAACTTGTTCAACACCAGGGTGCACTAGCGCAATTACACTATATGCAGTTTGAGCTGGAAGGTACCCCGATGTTGGAGGCCCCACCAGCTATGACAAATGCCAGGGTCTTCTCTGTCACCAAGGAGGGCGCTGCGGAAGCTTCTACGGTTGTCACAGGTCAGATACTTATTTTCAGTCAGTACGCTACTGCATTATTTGATACTGGGGCAACGCACTCGTTCGTTTCTGTGCCATACACTAAGAAGATAGATATGTCATCACAAGTTTTAGACTGCAATTTTTTAACGACCCTGCCTTCGGGAGAAATAATGATATCCACTCACATGCTGCGTGCGATGCCAGTCGAAATCGCAGGAAGAGAACTCTACTGCGATCTGATCGTACTCGGCATGTGGGATTATGATGTCATAATGGGAATGGATTTTCTGAGCAAATACGGTGCTTCTATCGAGTGCCATAAGCGAAAGGTGATCTTTCTACCCGAGGCAGATTCTATGTTTGAATTTACCGGGGAGCCAAGGAAAAGAACCGGGAAATTTTTATCGACTCTCAAAGCACAGAAGATGTTAGACAAGGGATATGCTGGATTTCTGGCACATGTGGTTGATGCAAGTCAAATAAGGGACTAGAGGCTGGAAGAAGTCAGGATTGTATGCGATTACCCAGAGGTGTTTCCGGACGAATTACCAGGATTAGCTCCCGATAGAGAAGTGGAATTCGAGATTGAATTGGTTCCGGGTACTAACCCGATCTCCAAGGCACCTTACCGTATGGCGCCGGCTGAATTAAAGGAACTTCAGGAGCAACTACAAGAGCTACTCGATAAGGGATTTATTCGCCCTAGTCATTCTCCATGGGGAGCTCCGGTACTATTTGTAAAGAAGAAAGACGGATCTATGCGAATGTGCATAGATTATCGAGCACTGAACAATGTGACGATCAAGAACAGGTATCCCCTTTCGAGGATAGATGACCTATTTGACCAATTGAAGGGAGCCACCATTTTCTCGAAGATTGATCTAAGGTTTGGTTATCATCAAGTTAGGGTAAAACAAGATGATATTCCGAAGATGGCTTTCTGAACACGGTATGGGCATTTTGAATTCGTTGTTATGCCTTTCAACGTGGCAAATGCTCCTGCTATGTTTATGGACCTTATGAATCGGGTATTCTCGTCGTTCCTCAACAAATTTGTGATCGTCTTCATTGACGATATTCTTATTTATTCGAGAACCCAGGAAGAGCACGCCGAGCACCTGAAAATAGTATTACAGATTCTTCGGGAAAAGCAGCTGTACGCAATGTTCTCCAAATGTGAGTTTTGGCTCGACCAAGAAGGCTTTTTGGGCCATATTATTTCCAAAGACGGGGCTATGGTAGACCCAACAAAGATTGAAGCTGTGAATAACTAGAGCCGGCCAAAGAACGCTAGCGAAATCAGGAGTTTTCTCGGGTTGGCGAGCTATTATCGAAAATTTGTGGAGGACTTCGCGAGAATTGCAGCCCCTCTAACGACCCTCACCCTGAAAGATAAAATGTACGAATGGACGGAAAGCTGCAAAAGGAGTTTCCTGGAGCTAAAAAGGAGACTTACAAGTGCTCCAATTCTTACCCTCCCAGAAAGTAACCAAAGCTTCGACATGTATAGCGATGCCTCCAAACTAGGACTCGTAGCTGTCCTTATGCAGAGGGGTAAAGTCATTGCCTACGCCTCTAGGCAACTCAAAGAACATGAACAGAACTATCCCACTCACGATTTAGAACTGGCCGCTGTGGTTTTCGCTCTCAAGATATGGAGGCATTATCTGTATGGAGCGTAGTGTAGGATTTATACAGACCACCAGAATCTGTGATATTTCTTCACTCAGAAAGACCTAAATATGAGATAACGTCGATGGCTCGAGTTGGTGAAGGACTACGACTGAGAGATCTTCTACCATCCAGGGAAGGCAAACAAAGTGGCCGATGCACTCAGCCGGAAGTCCAGTGCCACCTTGATGTCCTTATCTATATTACCCCGGCCACTCGGAAGAGAAATTATCAATTACGGAGTCGAGATCATTTCCGGACGACTTTCTACCATGCCAATATCGCCGACACTATTCGACGACATACTGGGAAAACAAAATGGTGACCCGAGTCTTCAGAAAATCAAGCAGGAGATTCTGGAAGGAAAGGGCGATGGTATTCGTATCGTCGACGGGGGAGTAACATACATTAGGGATCGTCTATGTATCCCTAATGATCCGAAGCTGCGGAGAGAAATATTAACAGAAGCTCACGGAACCCCTTATTCGATGCATCCGGGATCCACCAAAATGTATCAAGACCTGAAGAAGAAATTCTGGTGGTCCTGTATGAAGAGAGATGTGGCTCAGCATGTTAGCACTTGCCTGACCTGCCAACGAGTGAAAGCAGAACACCAGCGACCCGGAGGAGTTCTGCAGCCACTTCCAATTCCGGAATGGAAATGGGAAGATATCTCTATGGATTTTATTTCAGGACTTCCCAGAACTACAAACAGATATGATGCAATATGGGTAATTGTGGACAGGTTGACTAAGTCTGCTCACTTCTTAGCAATCAAGATGACTTATTTGATGGAACATCTAGCTCAATTATATGCTAAAGAGATAATCAGACTTCATGGAGTTCCCAAGACCATCATCTCCGATAGGGATGGTCGCTTTACCTCACATTTTTGCGAGTGCGTTCAGAAGTCTCTCGGTACTAAACTACGTTTCAATACAGATTTTCACCCTCAGACTGACGGGCAAACTGAACGAGTAAACCAAGTACTGGAAGACATGTTGCGGGCTTGTGCCCTAGATTTCAAAGGGAGTTGGTGTCGATACCTATGTTTAGCGGAATTCGCTTACAATAATAGCTAACAAGCTACTATCGGAATGGCACCTTATGAGGCCTTGTACGGGAGGAGATGTAGGTCTCCAATCTATTGGTATGAAGGTGGTGAAAAGAAGGAAATGGGACTCAAAACGGATCTTATTGACGACACCACCCGAGCTATACAGAACATTCGGCAACGGATAGGAGCTGCTCAGAGCCGACAGAAGAATTATGCGGATGTCCGTCGTAGGCCACTAGAATTTGAGGTGGGGGATTTGGTGTTTCTCAAAGTAGCCCCTATGAAAGGGGTAATGAGGTTTGGGAAGAAAGGAAAACTAAGTCCGCGTTATATGGGACCGTACCCGATCTTGAGAAGAGTCGGCAAGGTGGCATATGAGCTAGAGCTACCTCAAGAGATATCGGCTATCCACAACGTGTTCCATGTGTCCATGCTCAAGAAGTGTATTCCAGACACAGATCAAGTGATCGAGCCACAGACAGTACAAGTTCAGGAGGACCTAAGTTATGAAAGCCAACCTATCCAGATCTTGGATCGGGAAGTCAAAAGATAAGGAACAAGGAGGTACCCTTACTCAAGGTCCTATGGCAAGGTCAAAGATTCAAGGAAGCTACCTGGGAACGCGAGGGCGAGATGAGACGCAAGTTCTCGGAGTTATTCTAAGTTCGAGGACGAACTTTCACGAGGTACGGGGGATTGTAACGACCCGGAAAATTTTTTCAATATTTTCTTTAAAATATTGATCATGCTTAGATAGATTCTCAAGGAACATAAGGATACTAGTATGAACCTTAGCATGATTATCCATGATTTTCGATATAGATTAGGAAGCTAAGTATTAATGGGCCTTACATGGGCTTTTCTAGTACCATGGTTATTAGCGGATCTTAGGTAGAATTTAATATAAATAGAAATGAGTTTCAATTAGGCATATAAGCATGGCTATTGGTGTACCTTAGGGGGCATTGCCGAAAATAAAAGGAAAAAAAATAAAAATAAAAATAAAGTGCATGCACCAAGGATTGAAACTTGGACCTAAGGTATCACCATGCATGTACTAACCAATTCACCTAGCAAGGGAGTGCTATTAGAGAATGAAGAGGATTTTGGTTAAGGCTTAGGGAAGTAAAGAGTCATCAAGAGAAGAGGCACCATGACCCTTCACTTGCCCCCCTTCATGTAGTATAAAAGAGTAGAGGAGAGGGGAAGAGACATAGGAGTTACTCTTTTCTTCTCTTCTCCCACCAAAGTCATTCCTCTCCTTCTTCTTTCTTCTTCTAGCCAAAACCCACAAGGGTTTCTTTCCCTTAGAAAAGCTTCACAAAGGACTCCATCTTGAAGATCCAAGGCTTCCTAAAAGGCCACAAGGGCTAAGGAGAAGTTTAGGGTCAAGAAGGTTTCTTTTTATTTCTCTTCAAGGATTATATCCAAGATAAGGAAAGGTAAGACCTCCTCACCTGTGGTATAATAGTTTTCAAGTTGTTATTCAAAATATAAGAACATGGTTGAATTATATGTTGAGAAAACTAGAGTTAGGACTTTCAAGGGTTTCGGCCAAGGCATGGTTTTAGGATTTAGGATGATGTAAAACTTCACTAATGGTTCCAAATATTTTTTCATGATAAATAAGGGATGAATAGTGAGTTATATAAATTTTCTATGGACTTGTGACTTACCAAGGGTTTCAGCCAAGACCCCAAATCCATGGTTGGGATTTGATCTAACCATTCAAATATGTTTATTTTGTTCCCCTATGACATGATGGATATTAATTGTGTTTTATATGAATTTTCCATGAATTTATGGTCCTTTAGGGTTTCGGCCAAGAGCTACTCTAGGGCTAAGGGATTTGGGTTAACTTCAACTATGGGATCAAATGTTTTCCTATGGCATTGTATGTTGTATGGGATGTTAATTGTGACCTAGATGAATTTTCCATGGACTTATGGTTCATTAGGGTTTCGGCCAAGACCATGATCTAGGGTTTGGATTGAGTTAAGGTCTCAAGGATACTTGTTTATAGGTTACTATGATGTAAGTATATGGTTAAGCATGATGTAAGGATCTTTATGTTACCAAAACCCTAGCATTATGTGTTATGTATCATGATTTTGTATGTTTAGGTTATGTGTTATGTTTTACTCATGAATATTTTAGACCATATACCATGAATATATGTAATTGATGTAGGAGTAGGTTAAATAGAATAATGCATGTAGGATGTTAAATGGCTATAATAGCGATATGTGTATGAAGGTCTATGCATGTTCGATAATGAATGTGTAACACCCAATAATTTTTTGGTATTATTAGGTATTTTTAGGAATTTTTCTAGCATTATTAGGGATTTTTAGGAATTTTTCTAGCATTTTTCGGAATAAAATTAGAAAAAAAAATTAATGGTCGCGGAGAGATTCGACCTCGCGACCACACGGGGCCAAGGCCTTTAGCGGGCTCAGCTAACCAGCTGGGCAAGGGTATCAAGCACGAAAATGAATGGAGAGAAATAATGTTATAGGGTAGTTAGGCCTTTTCATTAAGAGATATATTAACCCCGCTTAAGTCACGTAAGGGGGATTAGGGATTGTTGGCGGCTGCGTGCGAGAAGAGGGCGAGGGAGGGGCTGCTAAAATAGAGGAAGCCAAGGAGTTCCTCTTCTTCTTCTCTTTCCCCTTGAGTAGAGAGAATCTAGGGTTTCTCCCTAGGGCCAAAGAGTGGAGGTTTCTCACAAGGAAGAAGAGAGGAGTTCTACGCTAGGTTTATACCTCGATTTAGTGAGTTTTCTTCAAGATAAAGGTAAGTAGATCACTCACCTGCAATAGTAGTAGTTTTCGTATGTAAGATCTTATTGTAGAACCATGTTTTATGATGCATGCGTTAAGATTTTGGTTAGCGTGTGTTTTAAGTTCTTAAAGATGCATGTTTTTCATGATAGAAATTTAATTTGGTTTAGATTTGGTGTATGTAAGCTAAGCATGATAAGATTTAATTTGTGAAGAGTCCCAAAAATGAGGTTGGGATTATGGGCACGCAAGGTGCTCGATGAAAGTCCCAAGTAAGAAAGGTAAAGGGTTTTAAGTGTAAAGTTTATGCAAAAGTAAGATAGTTGATAAGTATAAGTATTGTAAGTAAGAAAGTATTTTATTTTCAGAAAGTGACATGTACCGGGCAAATGGAAGGCCCACCGAAAGATAAAAAGAAGCTCTAATAGGGTGTGGTGGCTAGCTACCCCACAACCTATTAGAGAAGCGCGCAATTGGTACATTGATACCATGGTATAATGTCAAGGCCTAAAGAAAGTTGAATATTATTTTCAAGTATATAAGCATTTACAAGTGTTTTAGCTTTGAGTACATGTCTTTATTTCAATAAGTTCACATTGATACTTTGCAAGCATGATAAAGGGTAAGAGTAAAGAGGTTAGTGTTTTAATGTATGAGCATGTTAAGTTTGCAAATGTTTTATGCAAGTAATGTTTTCAGCATGATTGAACATGATAAGTATATGTAAGTTTTCCCATGTGCATGTATTTTGGAAGTAAGCATTCTTTGAAAAGAGTATGTTTATCCCTTATCGTTTGGATTTGTGAGTTAGGATTTACTTACTAAGCAATTTGCTTATTAGTTGCATTTTCCTTCTATTGCAGATAAAGGTAAAGAAAAAGCATAAGTTAAGGAGGCGAAGGGACTTGCTTTGATGTTCAGTGGCGGCGGAACCGTGGAAGAGATCTTTGGGCTAAGTCTTGTAGAACATGTGTTTTGGTGTTTTAAAGTGGTAGAATGAATGACTTTGTTTAAACTACGCATAGAGGTTAAGTTTGGTACAAACTCTAGAGTGTTTTGCTTACATTTTGATAGTTTTGTTAAATTTCGTAGAAATCCTAATTTCAAGTTATTGGATTCGTTTTGAGTTGTTAAGATGCTTATAAAACTAGTATGGAGTTTAGATTTGGAGTTGTTTCATTGTATGTCTTGAAAGTATATGATTTGTGGATCTTAGGAAATAGTTTTCAGATCTGAAATGCAGGTTTTTCAGGCGTGCTAGTCGACTGGTTCAGAACCAGTCGACTGCGATATCGAACAGAACCTTCTATTCGATGCACCAGTCGACTGGCTATTTACCAGTCGACTGGTACCATTGAAAAGAAAGTGGTGTAGCTGGTTAGTGCTTCAGTTTTACAACGAAGAGGTCTAGGGGTCAAATCCTTGCAAAGCAAATAAAATAAAAGTTGTTTTGTTTTTTTTGAAAAAAAAAGAGAGAAGGAAGAAAAAAAATCAGAGCAAGTTAAGGGAAGTCAAGTAGTTATAACCTAGGGCTAAGAATAAGGTAAAGTTAAGGTCCAGTAAAAGTGACGCTCGCCTTAAGGGAGAGAAGTTAAGGAAGGCGGGCCGTCACAGAATGCCATGAACCTAAGTACTATAGAATGCCATGAACCTAAGTGGTATGTATCATGTTATTATGTATCATACTCATGCATGCTCTATGATGGATACTATGATTATGCATGCTAGATGAAATGTACCATGTATGAAATGCATGTTTATCTTATGTACCACAATCATGCAAGCTTTATGGACTAGGATGGTGCTCATATCGTAGTATATAATTATGTATGTATGTCAAGTTTTATGAATGAAAATGATGAATGAAGATAAAGTTCATGCCTTCGAGGCATAATGATGATATGGAATGAAAATGTTGAATGAAGCTAAGGTTCATGCCTTCAAGGCATAATGATGATGTTAAGCATTAAGAATGAATGATTATGCCATGTATGTTTTATGAATAAAGAAGCATGTGAAATTATTTTATTTTATGAATGGGCTTGTACCGGACCTAAGTAAGGTCCACGGTTCTGGACTACCGATGAAGCTGTCCACGGTTCTGGACTACCGATGAAGCTGTCCACGGTTCTGGACTACCGATGAAGCTGTTCACGGTGTTGGTGCAGAAAGCACCATATCGAACCTTATTTTGATATTGGCAAAGAATTCAAAGTTAAGTATTATTGGTGATCTAACAAAGTTACTTGAGTGTGCAGAAAGAAGTCCTAGCGAATGGCTACTAGGCACCTGGCGAAGGGCTGCCAGGAAACAAAGTCCTAGTGAAGGACTGCTAGGCACCTGGCGAAGGAATGCCAGGAAACAAAGACCTAGCGAACGACAGCTAGGCACCTGGCGAAGGACTGCCAGGAAACAAAGTCCTAGCGAAAGGCTGCTAGGCACCTGGCGAAGGACTGCCAGGAAACAAAGTCCTAGCGAAGGAATGCTAGGCACCGGGCGAAGGATAGCTTGGTATCCAAGACCTAGCGAAGGGCTGCTAGGCACCTGGCGAAGGACTGCTAGGCACCTGGCGAAGGACTGCCAGGAAACAAAGTCCTAGCGAAGGAATCCTAGGCACCAGGCGAAGGACAGCTTGGTAGTGAAGACCTGGCGAAGGACAGCTAGGCACCTAGCGAAGGACTGCTAGGCAAAAGTCCAACCGAAGGAGCCGGTTGGCATCAGGTAAATTCTCCCGAGTGGAGTAGGTGAGGACGCGTTCCCCGTCGAGGGAACAGTAGGCTCGGTTTGACCTAGGGCTCCATTTGGGAGGCCCAAAGTCAGAACCAAGACAGCTAAGGCTGTATAAACTAACATCTTATTGTTTTATGGTGTTTTGGACTAACCCTGGATGCAGGACTGAAGGAACGAGTGTCTGCAGCTCAGAGAGCCTCAAAGGAATGAGGCAACAGATGACCAGGGCGCCCGGAGTGTCCCGGGCGCCCCCAAGGTGAACACAAAACACACAAAACAAAGGCCGGCTTCGACAACTCATCTCCCCGGGCGCGCCTGTGCTCCCGGGCGCCCCCGTTGCTCCCGGGCGCCTCCAGCGCTCCGGGCGCCTCCAGCGCTCCGGGCGCCTCCAGCGCTCCGGGCGCCCCCAGTGCAACCCTACGAAGAGAAGCCAGCCAAGCCAAAGGGATAAGATTTGACCCGGTCAAACCCGGGCGCCCCCAGCATCCTGGGCGCCCGGTCAGGATATGATCCCGAGGTTGAAGGGATCAGAAGTTGACCGAGGAATGGCGGATCGACCGAC
>JAGFNQ010008185.1:22847-48517 GCA_024364735.1 Boesenbergia rotunda
TTTATTAAATCTAATTTAACCTAAATGTGTATTAGGTGCACATCAAGATGTGGTTCCCACATTACATGTGCATCACATACACTCATGTATATTCTATTCTATACTAACATGCATCACATACATATAAGCAAAAATAAAATATACAAGAAATTAAAGTGTGATTAGTCATGGCCCTACTAAGATCTTCTCAAGCCAATGAGAAGATCCTTTGGTCAACCTAGGGTCTAGGCAGCAGCTTCTCCAAGCTCCTCCTTCCAGAACCCCATGTGTTGTCGGCTTGCTTCCCAGTCCGTCTTCTCCAGAATTTCCTTCATCTTCATTTTGTACATTACAAAATTTATACTCGAGTTACATTCGAGTCTTAAACTAATTTTAACAGAAATAATAAATAAAAGGCCGACACGCAGGTCGCAATCACAATACAACACACACAACACAAATAACGGCACGCAGGCCGTAATATGAATTACACACATATTTTAATCTAATTAAAATAGGGTCTTGGGCCATGACCATCACACTACTGTACATAATTCAAAATTATGTATTTTACAGAAATTTATCTAATTTTTCTATGTATTTTACGAATTTTATGAGTCACAACTCCACGGCGGTCCCGTTAAGCGGGTTTCGGGCACAATCACGTGACAAGGCCCCTTGCGGGGTTAGGGGCGGCGCCCCTACTCACGAAATTAATTTCGTGAGTGTCGTATCGTGATCTAACAGTGCCTAACCCGCTGTCCCAAAATCTATTTGGGCGAAACTTGCCGTTTCGGAGAAGTTTTTCTCGGTGGTCGAAGTGTACAAGTGCTTCGCACTGGTTGCTTCGCCTCTACGAGAAAAATACTCATAAAATCCTAAAAATTAGAAAAATTACAGAATCATAAACTACTCTAAATTTTGTATCTCATACAAAAATAAATACGTGCTTCGCACGTGGCTCTGATACCACTGTTGGGTTTTTCGGGCCGTGAAAACCGCCTTTTCGCGTCGCGGAAACCCCGAGAACCCAAAGCCATGGATCTCGTGCGAAGAAAAATTCCGAAACAAAAATTCACGTATTCATTTCATGCTCAAAACTCGATCTACTCCTAGATCTAAAGAGGGATAAACCATTTTACCTTTGGTGCGTGCCCCGCTTAATCCCGCTCGCTCCTTTTGGATGTCGGATCTCTAGGACGTCAAGTGCCGTCCCTCTAGAAGTATCCACGCGAACAAAGTGGATGGAGGAAACCCTTTAGGTGTGCTAGCACCTTTCAAGGGTTCGGCCAAGAGGAGAAGAAGAAGAAGACACACACTTGGAGGAGGAAGAAGAGAAGACACACATGAGAAAAATGGAACCACTTGGTTTTTTTCTCATTGTGGCCGGCCACATAATGGCCATTAATGGCCATTAAGTGGCCGGCCATAATGGCCATTAATGGCCATTAAGTGGCCTGCCATAACCCCCTTTCAATTTGAATTCAAATTCAAATGGGGGGTTACAACCATTGGAGATGATGTGGAGCATCATCATTGGTCAAATACCAAGCCAAGTCATCACTTGGTCAAGTCAAGGTGAGGGTGGCCTTTTGGTCAAGTCAAACTTGACTATTAATCTTCCTTGATGAGGTGGCATCCCACACTTAATGCTCTTGATGATGTGGAGCATCATCAATGGTTGGCTCCATGCCAATTCATCACCATGATGTGGCATTAAGTCAAGTCTAACTTGAGGTGGATTTGGGTCAAGTCAAACTTGTCTTTTATGGACTTTCCATATTTAGTCAAGTCAAACTTGACTCCATTTCTTCTCCCATGTCAAGTCTAACTTGAAGTGGAACCAAGTTAAGTCAAACTTGATTTATGGGTCAGTCACTTGATTTGGATTTGGGTCAAGTCAAACTTGCCCTTTTATGGACTTTCCATATTTAGCCAAGTCAAACCTTGACTTCATTTTTTTCTCCATCTATTTGTTCTTTGTGTGTGACCCTATAGGTTCTTGTAACGTTGGCAATGCTTCTAACCTCTTAGAAACATAAGCAATGAGCGGTATCTAGCAACACATCATTGCTACCCAAGTTACAAGAATGTTGAGATCCAACATCACCAATGTGACTACTAATTATGACTTTCATAATATGTGACAATGTCCTTCTATCATTGATATCTAGATTGATCTTCTATGAAGCATAGACCGTGTCATCCTCCAATCAATCTATGTGTCTTGAACTCCAAGTAGACTCACTATAATCAAATAAGCTCAATATCTCATATTGCCTTATTTGGGCATGGCCATGCACTTAGTGATCTCACTCTATCAAGACTATGATATCTCTCCCGTCATATAGGAGGGATAGATCCCATCTACATCACTCACTTCCCTCCGCATAATTTGTTACATACCCAGTAATCGCCTTTATAGTCCACCCAGTTACGAGAGAAGTGTCCTAAGGCAATCGCCTTATGATTGTAATCATTTACTTTAATAAATGAATATTCACTATTTGAGTATACATGTTCATGTATTTGATTGAGATCTTAAACTCATTTACTGAATGTCCGTAATACAATTCACAGCATGAGAGAATTTGTGATGAATTCACAACTAGTGATTATCTCTACATGTGCAATTGTGAAGTATTGAAATTGTCCCTAGTCGATGAATTGATAAATAAGGACACTATCAATTCTGTAGAGACTAGCATGGGTTATTCTCTAATCAGCTGATTCTCACTGGCTGGTGACATTGGGATGTCTGGAGATAAACATGAATGCTAGTTAAGGGAACTAGTTCATTGGAGTGACTGGCTGTTAAACTTCACATGGTAGTCTACATATAGACATGTCAGTGAAGTTCTTACTGCAGCTTAAGTGCGATATTCCTTTGACTTGCGGTATTCAAGTCATCTTGGTCATGGAGATATATACATTAACATCTTAAGCAAGCATCTCCAAGGAGGTGTGGACCCAGGATGGTTGGGTATAAGTCGAAGTGCCCGAAGATGTTTGAACAGCCTACAAAGGATTCACCACTCCCTGTGAGGGGATGTATACCCAAGGCCTATCATCGGATTGTTACTCGAAGCCTCTGGCCAGAGCATGACATGTTCAGAGTATGAGTCTCTGAAATACATGAGAGTAATTAGAATCCGTTGGATGAGAAAGACATTACTTGGGCTAGGTGTGACGTAGTCAGCCTAGTGGGGACTGACACATATAGACCAGGTCCTGAACCAAGTGGGTATAAGATAGTGAAGGGAATGAGGCACGATCCATTAGAGCTGCTGAAGGGTTTCAGAATAATTTCTGAGGTCAACCGTTGATCTTTCGATTAATTGGGGATCATGATGTACTACTAGGTGCCACTCATGATCGTTCTATAATTGATGAATTATAGACGCCCAACATAAATTGAATGCCTATTTAGTCACACGCACTACGAGTAATCCGAGGGATTTAAAATGAGTTGAAAATTAGATTTTCCGATCAAGAGAGATAAGTCGAATCTGAATTTTTCAGAGACGCATCGGAACCATAAAATGGCTAAGTCTTTTGAAGACTTATTGGACGAATTAAATGAGTTTAATTCGTACGGTTACGGCATTGGTTTGGCCGGCAATAGAGGGTCCCCACCCTCTTTGGTTTGGCCGGCCACAATAAGAGGGAGAACCAAATTGTTTGGTTCAAATTATAAAATAGACCCCGCGTGGTTTGTTTTATAAAATTATGGATAAAGAAATTTATATAAAGAAATTTATATAAAGAAATTTATATAAAGAGATTTATTTTCATGGAAATTAAAATAAAACTTGAATGGTTTATTTTATTTTATAAAATCAATAATGGATTGATTTACCATGATAAAGAAATTTATAGAAATTTATTCTTTTTATGGAAAATAAAATGAACCATGGATTGGTTTATTTTATTTTATAAAATCAATTATGAATTAATTTTTCCATGATAAGAAAAATTTATAAGATAGATTTCTTGTAAAATTTATTCCATAATAAAAGGGGAGACATGGTTGTTTTTATTATAAATTAAATTATAATAACAACTTGGCATAACGGAATAATTCATAGATAAATTTCTTATGAAAAATTTATTCCGTTAAAAATGAGACTTGGCGATAAAGAGACTACTATATAAAGGTGCATAAAAAAGGCTTGGAAATTAATTAAAGTGATCAAGAATTCTTACCTTGCCTCTTTTCCTCTCCTTCTCTCCCTCTCTCTCCTCAAGTGGGCGCCGGCCCTAGAAGGGCTTCTTGTTGCCGTGAGCCACCTCCACCAAGAAGAATCCGAAGAAGAAGAAGAAGCGGATCGCGACTCCTTCCTTCCTCCCGAAATACAGATTCCGTTCTTCATTTGGTGGTTAGCTTTCATCTCTCTCTCTTGATATTCTTGTCGTGCCTTTAGAGAATCTAGTAGTTCTTGTCAGCACGAAACTCGTGGCTTTGCGAAGTCATCCCGAAGAGAACTCGGCGTGGACGCGAATAGAGGCGGAGCTTCCAAGGGACGCTACGGTTGGATCTCGTCCCTTACTTCAAGTTACGTGAGGTATCAAGTAAATTAGTTTACTTTCTGCAAAATTTTAATTTATGATCATGTCTACACAATATAAGGTTGCATGCTAGATACGTGGTTAAAAATAATTTGAGAAATTATTTATGCTAAATCTTCCGCTGCACGTAATTAAATTTTAAAATTACGAACCCGTATCCATGTTATCATGCACCCGGTCCCAACACCCGGGAGCACGGGGGCGCCCCACCCAGTGAGCTTCCGAAGCATACTTTTGCTGAACTCATGTTTGACCTGTACATAGGGCGCCCGGGTCCTTCTGGGCACCCAACCCAGCTGCTGCTTCACTCCTTTGAGACTTTCTGAGCTGCAGACACTCGTTCCTTCGTTTCTGCATCCAGGGTTAGTACCAACCATGATAGAGCAAATATGTTAGTGAGTCTTACAGCCGTAGCTGTCTTGGTTCTGACTTTGGGTCTCCAAAATGGAGCCCTAGGCCAAACCGACGTCTACTGTTCCCTCGACGGGGATCGCGTCCTCACCTACTCCTCTCAGGAGAATTTACCTGATGCCAACCGGCTCCTCCGGTTGGACTTTTGCCCAGCAGTCCTTCGCCAGGTGCCTAGCTATCCTTCGCCAGGTCATCAGTACCAAGCAGTCCTTCGCCTGATGCCTAGCATTCCTTCGCTAGGTCTTCGACTCCTAGCAGCCCTTCGCTAGGTGCCCAGCAGCCTTTCGCTGGGTCTTCGGTTCCAGGCAGTCCTTCGCCTGCTGCCCAGTAGTCCTTCGCTAGGTCTTCGACTCCTAGCACTCCTTCGCTAGGTGCCCAGCAGCCATTCGCTGGATCTTCGGTTCCAGGCAGTCCTTCGCCTGGTGCCTAGCAGTCCTTCTCTTGGACTTTCAATCTGCACACTCAAGTAGCATGTTAGATAAACATAACATCTTAACTTTTGAACCCTTTTGCCATTATCAAAACACAGGTACGACTTGGGTGCTGTCTGCACTAACAATCTCCCCCTTTTTGATTTATGGCAACCCGGTTCAAAAAGTTAAGTTAATCAGAATAGATAATATAAAAGTTTAGTTTCGTCCCCCTGGAAGGAATCTCCCCCTAGGTTTTTCAAAAGTTCATGGGGTTTTTAACAAAAATTTCTAAGTCTAAAGATGGAATTAATTTTTCAAACACTTAAAATAATTTTCAAAAGAACCTTTAGAAACATATTTTCCAAAAAAATTGGTTGTGCACTTTTGAAGGTTTACACTTAAGAAATTTCAAGTCAGTAGAAAAGAAACATCTTCTGAAGTTTTATGATCTTAGAACCATAGCTTAAGTTTAAGATATGTACTTAGCAAAATTTACAACTGCTTAAGTTTTAAGTACTTAGAAAAACTTTTTGAAAAACAGCTTGAGTTTAAGTACTTAAAAAGATTTTTGAACATAGCATAAGTTTAAGTACTTAAGAAAGATTTTTAAACACAGCTGAAGTTTAAGTACTTAAGAAAGATTTTTGAACACAGCTTAAGTTTAAGTACATAAGAAAGATTTTTGAACACATCTTAAGTTTAAGTACTTAAGAAAGATTTGAAAGAAGCTTAAGTTTAAGTACTTAAAAAGATTTGAAAGTAGCTTAAGTTTAAGTACTTAAAAAGATTTGAAAGCAGCTTAAGTTTAAGTACTTAAAAAGATTTGAAAGCAGCTTAACTTAGAGAAACTTTTGAAAACAAATAGATTAAGTACTTTTTGAAGAAAGGATAAAGTTTTATAATTTTGAATTTTGAAAAAATTTTCAGCTTCTCTCCTTTCCTATCTCTCCCCCTTTGCCATATATCAAAAACAAAGCAATATAGCAGAAAAAGCATAATGTGTTGTACTGAACCAATTCAAGACCAAACCAATTTCATTATCTCTTTTAGAGTCCTGTCTAACCCAATTAGCTACTTACTAACTGTTATAAACAGTAGTTTTTGCTAGGGTTAGTCGAGTTAAGTGTTCTGTTCAAGTTAGATTTTCTAAACTTGACACTTAACTTGATTACTGTTTAAGTTGTATTTAGTGCCCCAATTTCTGCAGATGCACTGACTTAAAGCATCTTGAATTAAGGCAAAGACCTAAGCATCTCAACCCATTCTAGGTTATCAATCAAAAGTACCCTAAGGTGCTTGTGAGATGCTGGCTTCTAGATCTATAGGTGCATGCATTTCTAGGGTTAGGGTCTAGGCTAAGTCCATTTGCGAAAAGCCCTAGTTTTGAAGGGGGTAGTTTTTGAAAATAAATCAAAGTCGAAAAATCTATTAAAAAGATTTTTTAAACCAAGTAAAAGCTGATTTTGAAATCACGTAAAGTGGTTTTAATCAAAAACTGATTTTTCAAATTAAATAAAGCGGAAAAAAATAAAAGTAGAGTAAAACTATTCTACTGAGCATAATCCTAACTGCCTTCTTAGTGAGCTGAACTCAGATTCAGGTAGGGGTTTGGTGAATATGTCAGCTAAGTTAGATTTAGAATCTACATGTTTAAGGACTATCTCACCCCTGGCTACATGATCTCTTACAAAGTAGTGTTTAACTTCTATGTGTTTAGTTCTGGAATGTTGGATTGGGTTCTTAGTTAGATTACTTGAGCTTATATTGTCAATGAAGACTTGAGTTTGGGTGTAGTTAAGATGGAAGTCCTTAAGAGTGTGCATCATCCATAGTAATTGTGCTACACACTCTCCTAAGGCAACATACTCAGCTTCAGTTGTGGATAGAGCTACACAGTGTTGTTTTTTGCTGCACCAACTTACTAGACTATTTCCTAACAGTTGACAGCTTCCAATTGTGCCCTTTCTATCTAATTTACAACTAGCGTAGTCAGAATCCGAGTATCCTGACAAGTCAAAGGTTGAGGTCCTAGGATACCAAATCTCTACATTTAAGGTGCCCTTTACATATCTTAGTATTCATTTTAGGGCTGCTAAGTGTGTTTCCTTAGAACAGGTTTGGTATCTAGCACACATTCCTACAGCAAAAAGGATATCAGGTCTGCTGGCTGTAAGATACAGTAGACTTCCAATCATACTCCTATAGAGCTTAAGGTCTACTGGTTTACCATCAGGGTCACTATCTATTTTTACATTTGTGGCCATGGGGGTACTTATGCTTTTAGAGTTATCCATTTTAAATTTCTTTATTAATTCTTTAGCATATTTGGATTGATGGACATAGTTTCCATCCCTAGTTTGTTTAATCTGTAACCGTAGGAAAAAGTTGAGCTCACCAACTAGGCTCATTTCAAACTCGTTTTCCATTATTTTCATGAATTCTTTTAAAAAATTAGAGTTGGTGGACCCAAAGATTATGTCATCGACGTAGATTTGGGCAATAAAGATTTCTTTTTCTATAGTTTTAATAAATAGGGTTGAGTCAATTTGTCCTTGATTAAATTCTTTAGAAATTAGGTAAGTTGATAAGCGTTCATACCAGGCCCTAGGTGCTTGTTTTAGTCCATAAAGTGCTTTAGTAAGTTTGTACACATGGTCAGGTCTTTCTAAGTCTTCAAAATCAGGGGGTTGTCCTACATAGATTTCTTCCTTAATGAATCCATTTAGAAAGGCTGACTTTACATCCATTTGGTATAGTTTAAATCCTTTATAGGATGCAAAGGCCAATAACATTCTAATGGACTCAAGTCAAGCTACCGGGGCATAGGTTTCGTCATAATATAACCCTTCTACCTGACTGAATCCTTTCGCTACTAAGCGGGCTTTATTTCTGACTATTTCTCCTTGATCATTTAACTTGTTCTTAAAAACCCACTTAGTTTCAATGATGGATTTGCCCTCAGGTTTAGGTACTAATTTCTAGACTTGGTTCCTCTCAAATTGGGCTAACTCTTCTTGCGTAGCTATGATCCAATCAGGATCAGGTAGGGCTTCCTCTATAGTCTTAGGTTCTATTTTTGAAATCATTGCTATCTGACTGAGATTTCTATAGGAAGACCTAGTTCTGACTCCTAAAGATGGATCACCCACAATTTGACTAGTTGGGTGACTAAGTCTGGGTTTCTTGGTTTTTCTTAAACTTGGTTTAGCCTCAGGTCCGACTGGTCGATTTTGTTCAATATTTAATTCAACATCTGGTTCAACATTTGGTTCAACTGACTCAGTATTGGTTCAATGGTTAGTTCATTTAAGGGTTCAATTAAGGGTTCAACAGTTTGTTCATTATCTTCTTGATCAGTATTTGATGAAGTTTGATTTGGATTATCAGGTTTTGAGTTAATTTCTTCATCAAATATTAAATTGGTTGTTTCATCAATTTTCTTAGTTTGTTTGTTGTAAACCCTATAGGCTCTACTTGTGGTTGAATATCCTAAGAAGATGCCTGGGGTAGACTTAGACTGGAATTTTCCTAGATAGTCTTTGGTGTTTAGGATATGGACTTTGCATCCAATGACCCTTAGGTAGTGTAGATTTGGAAGTCTATGGTAGTATAATTCATAGGGTGTTTTGTTGTGTCGCTTGTTAATCAGGACTCTATTTTGAATGTAGCAAGCCGTACTAACTGCTTCTGCCCAATATTGGTTGACTAGGTTGAATTCGTTGAGCATAGCCCTAGCGGCTTCCTGTAGAGTTTTATTTCTCCTTTCGACTATCCTATTTTGCTGGGGGGTTCTAGAACACGAAAATTCATGTATGTACCCATTTACCTTACAGAATTCCTCGAACCGTTGATTTTCAAATTCTCCCTCGTGGTCACTCCTAAGTCTTTTGATTTTAGTATCGTTTTGATTTTCAATTAACTTACAAAATTCATTAAGTAGGTTTAGGGTTTCATCTTTGGTCTTTAGAAACCTAACCCAGGTAAACCTAGAGTAATCATCAACTATTACTATGCAGTATCGGTTTCCGCTTAGTGACTTGGCTCCATGTGAATCAAATAGGTCAAGGTGCAGGAGCTTAAGTGTGGTTTGAGTTTGATCAGATTGGATTAGTTTGTGATTAGACCTGGTTTGTTTACCTTGATTACATGATTCACATATTAAGTTTTCATGATTTTTAATTTTAGGGATACCTTTAATTAGGCCAAGTTGGGTAATTTTTGAAATAATTCTCAAATTAGTGTGACCTAATCTCCTATGCCAGAGGTTTAATTGTTCTAACTGAGTTAACATACATTTAGGTACTAGGGGTTGGTTTATAGTGTAAACATTATTTTTCCTAGTGCCCTTAAGCATGATTTCCGAGTCTTGCAGGTTTCTAATCAGGCAGTCAGAATTGTTGAAGGTAACTACATAACCAGAATCACACAACTGACTTATGCTAAGCAAGTTAAAATTAAAATTTTCAACCAAAAGCACATTCTTAATAACAAAGTCAGATTTAAGTTCAATATTACCTGACCCAATTACCTTGAGTGTAGCATTGTTGCCAAATGCCACTGAGCCTAGGTTCGTGAACTTGAGTTTCGTGAATTTCAATTTATCTCCAGTCATGTGTCTGGAGCAATCGCTATCCAACATCCATTGGTCCAAATCATTATGTTCCTACGCATAAAGAGTTTTGTTGATTTGGATCCAATTAGAATCTCGAATAGCCTAAATTGATTTTCACAACCTAGTCTGTCTCACCCAAATCTAAGGTTATCAATCACGTTTGCCTTATGAGTTTTGTGAGACAGGTTTTGGTAGATAGAATTATTTTGAAAAATTATGATTTATTAAAAAAAATGAATTAATTTTGAAAATAGTTGATTTTGAGTTATAAAAAAATGTTTGAATCTATAATTAACTGAAAATTTGTGTTAGATTCGAATTTTACAAAGAATAATTTGAATTTGAATTTCAAAAATTGGCTTCCAGGTCTTGGCGAGGCACTAGGCCTTCTTTGGCCGTAGCCTTATTGGATCATCAACCCTTTCCTTGACAAAGCCTTTTAATGAAATTTCATTTTCAAAATTATTTTTTGAAAAATTCTGGTCTAACTAGTTTGGGTCTTGGATCGGTAGCTTCGGCTAGTTTCACCAGTCTAAAGAGACCAAGTAGAGTATACTTGACCTTATTAGAATTGGCTTCCCTAACGTACTATCATCTCACCGCCCCCCAATACTATGTTGTTCAAATTTCAGTTAAGTTGGTTCAGTCCTTAAACTAACCATTCCTAAGTCTAAGCATGGTAAATTGTAGGAATTAAATAAACAATCAATCATGCAATTTGCAAACAAAAATTGAATTTTATCTAACAATAAATATTGTTTTTAATTTGGCTCCCCCTGGACTAAAGCCACGATAATGGTTTGGCAAGATATGAATCTTGTCCTTGGGGATCCAATACTGATTTGATCCAGTTTGTTTGTTCAGGCACAGTTTGGGTACCCATGCTTGAACTTTAGGTCTGGACGGTTCAGTACAGCATAGTAGGATCTTTGTCTAGATTTGGTTCTATAGCCTAGTCTGGATCGATTTAGAACCGACTTCTGTTTTCCAAGAATCATGTCAAGACCCTTGGAACCAGAAGTGAATCGTTCTAAGGCTGATCTAAGGTCCTTAACTTAAGTTTTCAAGGAGGAGTTCTCTTTCTCAAGTTTTTCAACTTGAGTAGAGGTTCCTTCTTGAACCTTCTCAGTTAAGGATCTAGAGTCAGCTCTCTCTTTCAGGAGTTTTACTTCCTGTCGGAGAGATTCGACTCGGAGTTTAGCTTTCGCCAAATCTCGAGAAAGATAGGAAATTAATTCATTTAATTGATTTCTTGAAAAACCACTTATAGTTATTTCGCCGTCCTCTAAGAATGTAAGATTGCCGTCGTCCGGATCCGACTCTGACTCGGTCTCGATTTCTTCTGAGGCGGTTAGTGCGAGCAGGTTAGACTGTGGGATCTCTTCTTCTTTTTCGGAGGAGGACTCGTCCCATGTTGCCTGAAGTGCATTCTTCTTTCTTGTCTTCTTTGATTCCTTCAGGTTGGGGCATTCAGTCTTGTAGTGGCCCTTCTTCTTGCACTCGTAACAGGTCACGTTGGGTTTGTTCTTTTCATTTGAGGGTTCAACTGGTTCTTCCTTTCTTCGGCAGGCTTTTCTTCTGTTGGTCTGATTTTTTAGCTCTTTGTAGTAGTCGCGGGCTAGCCGAACCAACTTAGGCCGATTTCCCTTGCTGTCTTCTGAGTCTGAATCTGAATCAGACTCGGGTGCAGGTTGAGGCTTCTTCTTGGTTGTCTTTCCAGCTTTACCTGCAACAAAGGCAATGCCTTTCTCGGCCAGATTGCAGTTAGTCTGTTCATGTAATTCGAGTTCTGAAAAAAGTTCATCTAACTTGATTTTGGAAAGATCCCTAGAAACTTTGTAAGCATCTACCATAGATGCCCACAAGGTGTTTCTTGGGAAAGCGTTAAGGGCGTACCTTATTAGGTCACGGTTTTCTACGTTGTGACCAATGGTGTGTAGACCGTTCATCAGCTTCTGAATTCTGGCATGGAGCTGAGCTGCTGATTCGCCTTCGTTCATCTTGATGGTGTATAGCTTGTTTAGCAGAAGGTCCCTCTTGCTGATTTGGGTGTCGGAGGTTCCTTCGTGTAGTTCGATCAGTTTACCCCAGAGTTCTTTGGCGCTGTTGAATGGACCCACCCGGTTCAGCTCCTCTTTTGTTAGGCTGCATTGGAGTGTTTGGGTCGCTTTGGCGTCGGCTTCAATTTTCTTTTTGAGTGCAGCATCCCATTCAGTGTAAGATTGTTGTACTCCATCAGCATTCCTTGATATTTCTAGTCCGGACTGGATGATTATCTACATGTCCACCTGAGTTTTCAAGTGGACCTCTATTCTGCTCTTCCAGTAGGAGAAGTCCTCCCCACTGAAGAGCGGCGGTCTTGCGGTACTGAAACCTTCTTGCATGACCATTTAAGAATTTATCTGAAATAATAATAAATAAAAGAAAGAAAATATCCCAAGACTTGGTCTTGGATTAGTAGTGCGGGAAGAAAAAAATATTTATCGAGGGGTGTTGCACCAACCTCGATTAACGAGAAAAATTTCGAGCGGAAAAAGAATTAAAAAGATTTCATAAAAATCCAAAAAATTCTCAAATTGGTGGTTCCACCAATTTTGAGCTTCCCCGCTCTGATACCACTTGTTGGATCGAGAGAAAATGATAGAGGGGATTGAATATCGTAAGTCGTTACAGATTGAAAAAGAGAATACACAGCGGATACATTAAAACTAAACAACACACAAAACACCAAGATTTTACTTGGTTCGGAGTCGCGGTCGGTCCTACTCCAAGGCCCATGGTTGTTGACCATTTACTGCGGGCAATTCTATATGTGCGCAAAAGGTTTACAAGAATTGTATATCAATTGTAGTACTGTAAACTTAAAAGAACAGCTCTTCGTTACCGACGTCCAGTGTGGAATGTATCTCGGAGCAGAGGGGTGTCGTCGACGCTTGTATCTTGAGTCAGGAGGTTTGCGGAGCAGAGCGCTTGAGTAGAAGAGCGTATTGGCGTTGGAAGAAGTGTTGTCTGAAGGCTTGGGGTCGAGAGGCTATTTATGGCCTCCTGGGGCGCCCTGTGTTAGTAATATGAGAGAAGTGTCCTAAGGCAATCGCCTTATGATTATAATCATTTACTTTAATAAATGAATATTCACTATTTGAGTATACATGTTCATGTATTTGATTGAGATCTTCAACTCATTTACTGAATGCCCGCAATACAATTCACAGCATGAGAGAATTTGTGATGAATTCACAACTAGTGATTATCTCTACATGTGCAATTGTGAAGTATTGAAATTATCCCTAGTCGATGAATTGATAAAAATGGACACTATCAATTCTGTGGAGACTAGCATGAGTTATTCTCTAATCAGCTAATTCTCACTGGCTGGTGACATTGGGATGTCCGGAGATAAACATGAATGCTAGTTAAGGGAACTAGTTCATTGGAGTGACTAGCTGTAAAACTTCATATGGTGATCTACATATAGATATGTCAGTGAAGTTCTTACTGCAGCTTAAGTACGATGTTCCTTTGACTTGCGGTGTTCAAGTCATCTTGTTCATGAAGACTTATACTTTGACATCTTAAGCAAGCATCTCCAAGGAGGTGTGGACCCAGGATGATTGGGTATAAGCCGAAGTGCCCGAAGATGTTTGAACAACCTACAAAGGATTCACCACTCCTTGCGAGGAGATGTATACCCAAGGCCTATCGTCGGATTGTTACTCAAAGCCTCTGGCCAGAGCATCACATGATCTGAGTATGAATATCTTAGAAACGTGAGAGTAATTAGAATCCGTTGGACGAGAAAGACATTACTTGGGCTAGGTGTGACGTAGTCAGCCTAGTGGGGACTGACACACATAGACTGTGTCCTGAACCAAGTGGGTATAAGATGGTGAAGGAAATGAGGCACGACTCATTAATGCTGCTGAAGGGTTTCAGAATTATTTCTGAGGTCAACCGTTGATCTTTCGATTAATTGGGGATCATGATGTACTACTATGTGCCACTCATGATCGTTCTATAATTGGTTGATTATAGACGGCTAACATAAATCAAAAGCCTATTTAGTCACACGCACTACGAGTAATCCGAGGGATTTAAAACGAGTTGAAAATTAGATTTTCCGATCAAGAGAGATAAGTCGAATCTTAATTTATCAGAGACGTATCGAAAGCTTAAAATGGCTGTCTTTTGAAGCCTTATTGGGCGAATTAAATGAGTTTAATTCGCAAGGAGACGGCTTGGATTTGGCCGGCCAAAGAGGGTCCCCACCCTCTTTGGTTTGGCCGGCCACAATAAAAGTGAGAACCAAATTTTTGGTTTAAATTATAAAATAAATCGAGCGTGATTTGTTTTATAAAATTATGGATAAAGAAATTTATATAAAGAAATTTATATAAAGAAATTTATAGAAATTTATTTCTTTTTATGAAAATTAAAATGAACCATGGATTGATTTATTTTATTTTATAAAATCAATTATGAATTGATTTTTCCATGATAAGAAAAATTTATATAACAAATTTCTTGTAAAATTTTATTTCATAATAAAAGGGGAGACATGGTTGTTTTTATTATAAATTAAATTATAATAAAAACTTGGCATAACGGAATAATTCATAAAAAAAAAAATTTATAAGATAAATTTCTTATGAAAAATTTATTCCGTTAAAAGGAGACTTGGCGATAAAGAGGCTACTATGTAAAAGTGCAAAGGCAAGGCTTGGAAATTAATTCAAGAGATCAAGGATTCTTGCCTAGCCTCTCTTTCTCTCCTTCTCTCCCTCTCCCTCTTCTAGGGTCGGCTACCCTCTCTCTCTTCTAGGGTCGGCTGCCCTCACCTCCTTTGCCGTGAGCCACCTCCACCAAGAAGGTGCCGAAGAAGAAGATGAAGCGGGTCGCGACTCCTTCCTTCCTCCCGGAATCTTGATTCCGTTTTTCCATTTGGTGGTTAGTTTTCCATCTCTCTCTCTTGATATTCTTGTCGTGCCTTTGGAGAATCTAGTAGTTCTTATCGGCACGAAACTCGTGGCTTTGCGAAGTCATCCCGAAGAGAACTCGGCATGGACGCGAATAGAGGCGAAGCATCCAAGGGACGCTACGGTTGGATCTCGTCCCTTTCTACGAGTTACGCGAGGTATTAAGTAAATTAGTTTACATTCTGCAAAATTTTAAATGTATGATCATGTCTCCACAACATAAGGTTGCATGCTAGATACGTGGTTAAAATAATTTGAGAAATTATTTATGCTAAACCTTCCGCTGCACGTAATTAAATTTTAAAATTATGAACCCGTATCCATGTCAACATGCACCCGGTCCCAACACCTTGAACGTTGGGGGCACCCCCCCCCCCCCCCACGTGTCAGGCGATCCGAGCAAGTATCGGTCAGCCCTTATCCCACTCGAATAGGGTTAAGAGTTGACTGTGGGGGCTCTCGAGACGCTGGGGGCGCCCGGGTTGACTCGATCCGCGGGCTTCTCGCTGGCTTGACTCTATCCTCTTCGTTGGCTTGAGCCCGGGGTGCCCGAGGCATCCGGGGCGCCCGGGAGCATGGGGGGCCCCGCCCAGTGAGCTTCCAAAGCATACTTTTGCTGAACTCATGTTTGACTTGTACTTAGGGCGCCCGGGTCCTTCCGGGCACCCAACCCAGCTGCTGCCTCACTCCTTTAAGGCTTTCTGAGCTGCAGACACTCGTTCCTTCGGTCCTGCATCCAGGGTTAGTACCAAACAAGATAGAGCAAATATGTTAGTGAGTCTTATAGTCGTAGCTCTCTTGGTTCTGACTTTGGGTCTCCAAAATGGAGCCCTAAGTCGAACCGACGCCTACTGTTCCCTCGACGGGGAACACATCCTCACCTACTCCTCTCAGGAGAATTTACCTGATGCCAACCGGCTCCTCCAGTTGGACTTTTGCCCAGCAGTCCTTCGCCAGGTGCCTAACTGTCCTTCGCCAGGTCTTCAGTACTAAGCAGTTCTTCGCATGGTGCCTAGCATTCCTTCGCTATGTCTTCGACTCCTAGCAGCCCTTCGCTAGGTGCCCAGCAGCCCTTCGCTGGGTCTTCGGTTCCAGGCAGTCCTTCTCCTGGTGCCTAGCAGTCCTTCGCTAGGTCTATGGCTCGTAGCACTCCTTTGCTAGGTGCCCAGCATCCCTTCGCTGGGTCTTCGGTTCCAGGCAGTCCTTCGCCTGGTGCCTAGCAGTCCTTCGCTAGGACTTTCAATCTGCACACTCAAGTAGCATGTTAGATAAACATAACATCTTAACTTTTGAACCCTTTAGCCATTATCTAAAACACAGGTTCGACTTGGGTGCTGTCTGCACCAACACACTCAGGCGCCTGGGAGGCCTAGGCCACCCTGGTCAATGGTTTTATCAGTTGCGGCGAGGTCGGTGCAGGCATAAGGTTTGACCAAGTCTATAGGGGCGCCCCCAACGTAACAGGCGCCCGTATGAAGCCTATAAAAGGGGCCTCGACCCCTTTACTTTAGACTCAACTTTCCAGAGTGATTCTAATCATTTTGACTGACGACAACGTGCTAATGATGAGGCTCTACGATTGGGAGGCACCAAGAGGACGTGCGCGACACTTCGGAGATCCAGATCGGCCGAGTTTCTAATTCACTTTTGTTCGGTTTGCTTTTATTATTCCACACTCAGTTTTCTATATTTGTGCTTGTAATTATCAATTGTAAGATGGGTTTTCTCCGCCTCCGGAAATTCCAGAAAGGAGACCAATAGTGGACTCACGCCGAGTACATAGGCCTTAGACGTAATGACCCTGGGGGGTCGGGAACCAAGTAAATAAATCCCGCGTGTCTGCTATGATTGTTTGTTTTATTTTTCTGTATTACTTTTCCACTGCACTAACGCTCTAATTCCAGAAAGATCAAAAGGTTACGAGTTTTCGTGAGAAGATTTTCACAGTCGATATTCGCCCCCCCTCTATCGACGGCAACGGTCCTACAGTATACGGGTCATAACCATGTCACGCTTTACTGCTTATATATTGATATATGTTATGTGTGTGTATGTGATGCATGCTTAGATGTTTATCTTAATTAAGTCAACTCAATATGCCTACCAAAGTTTGGTACTCATAAACTACCTCGATCATTTGTTGTTGGGTTTGCCAAAGCAAAGCAACGCATTTTATCTTGGTAGAGTGCGAGAGGACAATTGAGATGTCCCGCTATCGAACTTTGGGTGAGACATAACTAGGTCACCTCAATAGAATTGAGAAAAACTTAGAGGCATATCCCAAAAGTTGGAAAATTGGGTAAGAGGAAAATTATACTAAGTCTTGGGCGATTAGCCAAAGCTAACTCTAGATGATGTGTAATGTAAATCTTGACCCTTTGTTTCATGAGTTGCATAAGATGTAATTGGTAAAATGTTGCCTACCTAGTTATACCAAGTCTTGAGCGATTAGCCAAAGCTAACTCAAGATGAAGTATAATATGGATCTTGTCCCACATAAATGTAGTCGCTATTTGGTTTCGAGCTAGTAGTGTCGGAAAATTGAGTTTGCCTACATCTATGACTAGCCCCTACAAAAGCTCTACGATTTAGTGGGAGTATAATTTAATTAAAGGCCTAATTAAATGATCTAGATATGATACTTATTTCTGCATGTTGTATTGTTGTAGATCACCATGTCATCTAACACATCAAATACTCTCTCTCTATGATCTGTCCTTGAGAAGGACAAACTCAACGGAGCTAATTTACTGGACTGGTACAGAAACTTGAGGATAGTCCTCAAACAAAAATGAAAATTGTACGTCCTAGAGCAACCCCTTCCAGAAGCACCTATCGCTACCGCCACTCATGGTGAAAAGGA
Organism: Boesenbergia rotunda; assembly: GCA_024364735.1. NCBI lineage: Eukaryota > Viridiplantae > Streptophyta > Magnoliopsida > Zingiberales > Zingiberaceae > Boesenbergia > Boesenbergia rotunda. The sequence goes on from JAGFNQ010008185.1 coordinate 40,668, forward strand.
TGCTTACAAGAAGCATCAGGATGATGCACTTGATGTATCATGCCTTATGCTTGCCATCATGAACTCCGAGCTTCAGAAGCAACATGAGAACATGAATGCACATGATATGGTTGAGCATATAAAGCAACTATATCAAGGGCAAGCTAGGCACGAGCGGTTCGAGGTGTCAAAGGCCCTATTTGCATGCAAGATGCAAGAAGGAACTCCAGTTGGAACTCACGTACTCAAGATGATTGGGTACGTCGAGAACCTTGAAAGACTAGGATTTCCACTGGGCCAAGAATTGGCAACAGACCTTGTCCTGCAATCATTGTCAGAGGGGTACAATCAATTTGTGATGAACTATAACATGAATGAAATTGATAAGCCTTTGCCTGAGATGCACAGCATGTTGAGAACTGCTAAACCCAATCTCAAGAAAACCAAAACCAGTAATGTACTGATGGTAAACAAGGCCAAAGGCAAATGGAATCCTAAAGGCAAGGGTAAGACCCAAGCCAAAGGCAAGGCCAACTCTACTACATCCAAGGCTAAAGGAAAGGTGCCTAAGGAAGGGACCTGCTTCCCTTGTGGTGAGACTGGACATTGGAAGAGGAATTGCAAACTCTACCTGGAGGAAGCAAAGAAGAAAAGAAGTGAGACTTCTGCCTCAGTAATTTTTGTTATAGAAGTCAATTTATCTATCTCTTCTTCTTGGGTATTAGATATCGGATGTGCTTCTTACATTTGTACTAATGTGCAGGGCCTTCAAAGAGCTAGATCATTGATAAAGGGCGAAGTGGACCTACGAGTAGGCAATGGAGCAAGAGTTGCTGCTATTGTTGTAGGAACATATTCCTTGTCTTTACCCACTAGGCTTATCTTAGAACTAGAAGAGTGCTTTTATGTACCTGTATTAACTAAGAACATAATTTCAGTATCTTGTTTAGATAAGAAAGGTTTCTCATTTATCATAAAGGACAAATGTTGTTTTGTAATGTTGAATGATATGTTCTATTATAATGCACCACTGATAAATGGACTCTATGTTCTAGATCTAGAGAACCCAATCAATAACATAAATACTAAACGGTTCAAACCAAATGATTTAAACCAAACATATCTCTGGCATTGTCGCTTAGGACATATAAATGAGAGTCGCATATCCCAGCTACATAAAGATGGACTACTGGACTCATTTGATTTTGAATCATATGAGACATGTGAATCTTGTCTTCAAGGCAAGATGACCAAGACTCCATTTAGTGGACATGGCGAAAGAGCGATAGACTTTTTAGGACTCATACATACTGATGTATGTGGCCCTTTCAATATCGCAGCTAGAGGAGGCTATCAGTACTTCATCACTTTCACTGATGATGTCAGTAGATATGGCTATGTGTATCTCATGAAACACATGTAAGAATCCTTTGAAAAGTTCAAAGAATTCAAGAGTGAAGTACAAAACCAACTTTGCAAAAGTATTAAGATGCTTCGATCAGATCGAGGTGGTGAATACCTTAGCCAAGAGTTTCATGACCATCTAGCAGAGTGTGGGATCATATCCCAACTCACTCCACCTGGAACACCACAGTGGAATGGTGTATCCGAGCGGAGAAATCGTACTCTATTAGATATGGTATGATCAATGATGAGTCAGACAGATCTTCCAACTTCCTTCTGGGGATTCGCTCTAGAGACAGCTCTTTTCACACTTAACGGAGCTCCATCAAAGGCCGTCATAAAGACACCATATACGGTATGGACTGGGAAGAGTCCCACAATGTCTTTTATGAGGATTTAGGGTTGTGAGGCTTACGTTCCACGCCAAGTCTCAGATAAACTAGGACCCAAATCTGATAAGTGCTATTTTGTAGGATATCCCAAGGAATCAAAGGGATATTACTTCTACAATCCCATACTAGACAAAGTGTTTGTCGCTAGAAATGACATTTTTCTAGAAAAGGAGTTTTTTTTCTAGAAGAGTAAGTGGGAGTAAATTTTATCTTGAAGAAGTTCAAGATGCAGATAGTACCGAGGCCTTAATGACATTGAACAGGCACCACAAAAAGTTATGGATCATGAGGTTGTTTCACAAGAAGTTGTGGAACAACAAGATGTTCAAGTAGACCAACCTCCTCGCAGATCTGATAGGATACGTCGTCAGCCTGAGAGATATTATTTTCTCTTGTCTGACCATAATGATGTTATGTTTATAGAGTTTAATGAGCCTACATCCTATCAAGAGGCTGTGATGAGCCCAGATTCTGAGAAATGGCTAGAGGCCATGAGGTCCAAGATGGAATCCATGTACACTAACCAAGTATGGACTTTGGTTGATCCACCAGAAGGCATAAAACCCATTGGGTGTAAGTGGGTCTTTAAAAGAAAGACTAACATGGATGGTCTGATGCATATCTATAAAGGGCGATTGGTAGCTAAAGGATTCAAACAAATTCATGGTATTGACTATGATGAAACCTTTTCACCAGTAGCGATGCTAAAGTCCATTTGGTTCATGCTTGCTATTGCAGCTTACCATGATTATGAGATCTGGCAGATGGATGTCAAAACTGCATTCCTAAATGGGAATATACTCGAGGATGTGTACATGACACAACCTGAGGGTTTTGTACATCCAGAGAATGCTGGAAAGGTATGTATGTTGCAAAGGTCCATTTTGTTAGTGACATGAGAAAAGTGTCGTATGGCAATCACCTTATGATTGTAATCATTTATTTTAATAAATGAATATTCACTATTTGAGTATACATGTTTGTGTATTTGATTGAGATTTGAAACTCATTTACTGAATGCCTGCAATACAATTCACAGCATGAGAGAATTTGTGATGAATTCACAACTAGTGATTATCTCTACTTGTGCAATTGTGAAGTATTGAAATTGTCCCTAGTCAATGAATTGATAAATACGGACACTATCAATTCTGTTGAGACTAGCATGGGTTATTCTCTAATCAGCTGATTCTCACTGGCTGGTGACATTGGGATGTCCGGAGATAAACATGAATGCTAGTTAAGGGAACTAGTTCATTGGAGTGACTGACTGTAAAACTTCATATGGTAGTCTACATATAGACATGACAGTGAAGTTCTTACTGCAGCATAAGTACGATGCTCCTTTGACTTGCGGTGTTGAAGTCATCTTGGTCATGGAGACATATACTTTATCATCTTAAGCAAGCATCTCCAAGGAGGTGTGGACCCAGGATAATTGGGTATAAGCCGAAGTGCCCGAAGATGTTTGAACAGCCTACAAAGGATTCACCACTCCTTGTGAGGAGATGTATACCCAAGGCCTATCGTCGGATTGTTACTCGAAGCCTCTGGCCAGAGCATGACATGTTCAGAGTATGAATCTCTTAGATACATGAGAGTAATTTGAATCCGTAGGACGAGAAAACGTTACTTGGGCTAGGTGTGACATAGTCAGCCTACTGGGGACTGACACACATAGACCATGTGCTGAACCAAGTGGGTATCAGATGGTGAAGGGAATGGGGCATGATTCATTATAGCTGCTGAAGCGTTTCAGAATTATTTCTGAGGTCAACCGTTGATCTTTCGATTAATTGGGGATCATGATGTACTACTAGGTGTCACTCATGATCGTTCTATAATTGGTTAATTATAGACGGCCAACAAATCGAAAGCCTATATAGTCACACGCACTACGAGTAATCCGAGGGATTTAAAACGAGTTGAAAATTGGATTTTCCAATCAAGAGAGATTAGGTTTGGTTGAGCCAAACGATAAGTCGCATATAAATTTTTCAGAGACGCATTGGAAGCGTAAAATGACTAAGTCTTTTGAAGACTTAATGGATGAATTAAATGAGTTTAATTCATTGGGGTGTGGCTTGGATAGGCCGGCCAAAGAGGGTCCCTGTTGGGACCGGGTGCATGTTGACACGGATACGGGTTCGTAAATTTTAAAATATTTACGTGCAGCGGAAGAATTAGCATAAATAATTTCTCAAATTAATTTTAACCACGTATCTAGCATGCGACCTTATGATGTGTGGACATGATCATAAATTAAAATTTTGCGAAAAAGTAAACTAATTTACTAGGTACCTCGCGTAACTCGAAGTAAGGGACGAGATCCAACCGTAGCGTCCCTTGGAAGCTCCGCCTCTATTCACGTCCACGCCGAGTTCTCTTCGGGATGACTTCGCAAAGCCACGAGTTTTGTGCCGACTAGAACTACTAGATTCTCCAAAGGCACAACTAGAAAAACAAGAGAGAAAGATAGAAACTAACCACCAAGTAATGGAATCAAAATTCCGAGAATGAAGGAGTTGCGACCCGCTTCTTCTTCTTCTTCTTTGGCACCTTCTTGGTGGATGTAGCTCACGCCAACCCTAGGAGGTGAAGGTGCGCCGGCCCTAGGAGGAGTGGGCACCGGCCCTAGGATGTAGAGTGGGCGCCGACCCTAGGAGGAGGAGAGAAGTAGAGGGAGAGAATAAGAGAGAGCTACTAAATCTCTTGATAACTCAATTGTTCGAATTCAAGGCTTGCCTTTGGTTTCTTTATATAGCAGCCTCTCCATTGCCAAGTCTCCATTTTAACGGAATTAACGGAATAAATTTTCATAAGAAATTTATCTTATAAATTTTCTTATGAATTAATCCGTTATGCCTAGTTTTATTATTCCGTTTAAGCCAAGTTTTATTATAACTAACATTATAATAAAACAAATACATCTCTCCTTTTAATTATGGAATAAAATTTGTATAAATTTTTCTTATCATGGAAAAATCAATTCATAATTGATTTTATAAATTAAAATTAAACCAATTCATGGTTCATTTTAATTTCCATAAAAAGAATAAATTTGTACAATTTTCTTTATATAAATTTCTTTATATAAATTAATTTATTTATCCATAATATTATAAAACAAATCACACTTGATTTATTTTATAATTTAAACCAAATAAATTGGTTTCTCCCTTTATTGTGGCCGGCCACACCAAGCCGATCTCCTCGCGAATTAAACTCATTTAATTCGCCCAATAAGCCTTCAAAAGACTTAGCCATTTTAAGCTTCCGATGCGCCTCAGATAAATTCAGATTCGACTTATTTCTCTTGATTGGAAAATCCAATTTTCAACTCGTTTTAAATCCCTCGGATTATCGTAGTGCGTGTGACTAAATAGGCTTTCGATTTATGTTGGCCGTCTATAATTAACCAATTATAGAATGATCATGAGTGGCACCTAGAAGTACATCATGACCCCCAATTAAACGAAAGATCAACGGTTGACCTTAGAAATAATTCTTAAACCCTTCAGCAGCTCTAATGAATCGTGCCTCATTCCCTTCACCATCTTATATCCACTTGGTTCAGGACATGATCTGTGTGTGTCAGTCCCCACTAGGCTGACTATGTCACACCTAGCCCAAGTTACGTTCTCTCGTCCTTTGGATTTCTAATTACCCTCATATATTTAAGAGTCTCATAGTCTAAATATGTCATGCTCTGGCCAGAGGCTTTGAGTAACAATCCGACGATAGGTCTTGGGTATACATCTCCTCGCAAGGAGTGGTGAATCCTTTGTAGGCTGCTCAAACATCTTCGGGCACTTTGGCTTATACCCAACCATCCTGGGTCCACACCTCCTTGGAGATGCTTGCCTAAGATGTTAAAGTATAAGTCTCCATGACCAAGATGACTTGAACACCGCAAGTCAAAGGAACATCGCACTAAAGCTACGGTAATAACTTTCATTGACATATCTATATGTAGATTACCATATGAAGTCTTACAGTTGGTCACTCCAATGAACTAGTTCCCTTAACTAGCATCCATGTTAATCTCTGGACATCCCAATGTCACCAGCTAGTGAGAATCAGCTGATTTGAGAATAATCCATGCTAGTCTCAACAGAATTACAATGTCCATATTTATCAATTCATCGACTAGGGATAGTTTCAATACTTCACAATTGCACATGTAGAGATAATCACTAGTTGTGAATTCATCACAAATTCTCTCATGCTGTGAATTGTATTGCAGACATTCAGTAAATGAGTTTAAGATCCCAATCAAATACACAAATATGTATACTCAAATAGTGAATTTTCATTTATTAAAATAAATGTTTACAATTATAAGGCGATTGCCTTAGGACACTTCTCTTATATTACTAACAAACTCCCACTTGGCCTAATGCCAATCGCTACGGTATCCAATACCACAGGCTCTAACATGACCCTCAAACTTGCTCTGAGGTAAGGCCTTAGTTAAAGGATCCGCTAAATTACTTTCAGTGGAAATTTTCTCAATTTGTATATCATTCCTACTTATAATCTCTCTGATCAGATGATAGCGGCGAAGCACGTGTTTGGATCGCTGATGAGACCTTGGTTCCTTTGCTTGTGCAATAGCTCCATTGTTGTCGCAGTAAACCGGCACTGCTTCATCAATGGTTGGAACCACTCCAAATTCGGAGACAAACTTCTTGATCCAGACTGCTTCCTTCGCTGCTTCTGAAGCCGCAATATACTCCGCTTCCGTGGTAGAATCTGCTACGGTGTCTTGTTTGGAACTCTTCCAAATTATTGTGCCTCCATTCAAAGTAAATACGTATCCAGACTGAGATTTGGAGTCATCCTTATCTGTCTGGAAACTGGCATCTGTATACCCACGTATTACCATATCTCCTTCTCCATATATTAGGAACACATCCTTAGTTCTTCTTAAGTACTTAAGGATTGTCTTAACAGCCGCCCAATGATCCATTCCTGGATCCGACTGGTATATGCTTGTGACGCTCAAAGCATACGATACATCGGGCCTTGTACATAACATAGCATACATGATGTAACGCCCGCCCTTATATCTACTCTCGGGGCGGGGTTACGTACATTCAATCATATAGTAATATTTTTTTTCTATCTTCTTTCTAGCATGGCATTAAAACCACAATGCAAGGGCTAAGGACTGAGCATGCTTGTTTAACTATCAAAGTCATTCTATAACATGATAAGTTCACTAGTAATGTAACTCATATCGAAACCCATGATAAGGACTGAGCATGCTTGTTTAACTATCAAAGTCATTCTATAACATGATAAGTGTAGCGACCGACCTTCTCCACCTTTGACGGATCGTTACTTTATCTACTTCTTGACTCTAATGCACGACTAAGAATGCGGAACTTCTTTTTTTTTCTTTTAAATTCATCTAGGGATGATATTCTAACTCTAATAGTCATGCATGATACAATGGCATACTTCCTTCCTCTAGAACTTCACTGCAATGGTACCAGTCGACTGCCATCTAACCAGTCGACTGGTATCGGCCACAGAAAGTTTCTGGGCGCGGCACCAGTCGACTGACCTCTTGGCAGTCGACTGATGCATCGAACAGAAGCTACCGTTCGATAGGGCAGTCGACTGATACTGAACCAGTCGACTGGCACGCCTGAAAATCTGAAATTCAGATTCGAAACCTTGCCTCAATGGTTCACCAAACATATAGTTTCAAGCCATACAAAGACACAACACCATTTCTATACTCTATACTAGTTTCCTAAACATTTTAGCCAATCAAAACAACTTCATAAACTCGAAATTAGAACTTTTGCGGAAGAAATTAAGTTATGAAAATCTATATGAACTTTAAACTAGAGTTTTGTACCAAACTTAACTCCTATGCATACATAATACCAAAACACATGTTCTACACCTTACTAAAGCATTTTGGAATGTAATGCAACTTTTCTAGGCATATTTATAGCAATAAAAACTTGATTCAAAGGGAAACTCAACAATATCTTGGCACATGCATCAAATTGCTGCCATTAGTATCAATATTCAAAACTACTCACACTTATACTCATC